>JAWPHD010011859.1:0-80213 GCA_037043455.1 Cyrtodaria siliqua
TTCCAAGTTCAAGTGAATATAATATATAAGATGCTTGATACAAATAGCTGCATAAATACGTGTTCGCTTTACAAAGGTAAACCATTAACACGGCCTCAACGAGACAATCTTAACATATGCATATTCACAAAGATGTAGACGATTCCTGTTTATTTTATTACGTACATACATCGTTTGCCATATTATTTGTATGTAGCCATATACACTTACTTATAACATATATTTAATCAAACGAATTAAAATACGGTTTTCCGTAGCGTCAAAACATAATGTTAGGTTATAACTGACAACAACCTCAGAGTGAGATGAGATGTACACATATGCACCGCAATATATTCCAGCTATTTTGGTATGATAAAAACAAACTTTCTTCAAGATATGGAGGCAGTTATTTATGATATTTTAATCAAACATTTCCGAGCATGTCAAGATATTGAATTGTCATGGGTGTTTACCTGTGTTTAAAAGACTAGAAACAGCATACCTTCAGTTATAACCAGAACAAGGACGACCAACATCCACGCTGCATATATAAGCTTCATCTGAAATAATACGATGTATAATTAGACAGTTATCGAACATTGTGGAATTCACCAACCATTCTTCAAACTATTCTTAGACTACTCAAATTGCATTCACAGATGTTCCCATGACTTTTATAGATAAACACTTGTATGAAATTGCTATTCATTAGAATGTATCTTATTTATACATAGCAGCTTCTTATGAACGTTTATCCTTTATACTTACAGAAATATGTGTGATTGCAATTTGCATACTTGGGCTTAAGTCTAAGAATATTCTCAAGATTGGTTGGTGAATTCCAATCCAGTTGGACCTTTATACCTATCTGTGAAGTTATCAGAATCAGTAATGTTATTATTAGATATTGGTCATGTTTTAAGGACTTAAATTTAATTTTAGGGACTTAAATTTAAACTGTGTGGTGTTAATTTAAGATTCTACGTAAGCCGATGTTAGAGGGCGTGTTTTGTACTAAATAAAGTGGCTGTATGGCGGCTGTAAAATGTCACTCAGACAAATCAGTAGTGCTATTACTTTACTTACTGCTAAACCTGTGTATCTGTAATGCTGAATTCCGTTTTAGTCGTTACAATCGGGCAAGATCGGTGTTGTACCTTTTATTATCACCATGAAAATATTCAATAAAACCGAGTCTGCTTCATTTCTCTTTTGTTTGTGTTCGTCGCTTCCAATGTATCCCCTTATCAGTGTTGCTTTTAAAACTTTACTAAATCATATTGTTTTAAAAACTCCATTTCTTAGACACGATGAAAATGTACTGGACATCTATAATTATACTTGTACTACTACAAATGAATAAATGGTGTCATCCAATTTATGTCACATACAGTGCCTCCTATTTATAATGTAATTTTTGTTTCGATTTCGTATTTGGTTGACTGCTGTCCTTGAATGCTACATTTCCTATTCAACTTTTATATCTATTTTTAAAAAGGTGTACCAAATAGTTACGTTATAAACACATTCGGACTGTTATGAATTATAAGGGGACACCTTTGATTTCTCCAAAGTATGCAAAGGCTTCAGAAATCGGGGTTTGGTAGATCCTTGGTCAAAATCACTTTCATACCATTAAAAGAGGTTCTGACCCTATCATTTTGCAACGCATTTATATTTCGTCACTATGCTTTCTTCTTTGATTGTGCGATGACCGGACAGATGGTGGACCCTATAATGACGTCTACCTAAATCGCTATAGGGCTGTAGTGTTTTATGTTTGTCTTTAATCTTTCCTGATCGTACCCTTAACGATGTGTCCTCTTTTTGCTCTAACTTCTGCCAAGTCATGTTAAAAGTATGTACGTTGTGGATTTCTAGCATTTTTTTTTATATTATATATACAAGGTCATTTATGTGTTTTAATACTTGGGCTGGCGTGGCGCAGTCGGTAGCGCGGCGGATTTGTAACCGGATGCCCCGGGTTCAATCCTCCGCTGAGTTCCGTCGGTGTGATCTTGGGCAAGACATTTTCCCTTAGCCTCGTCCGTCGGATGGGACGTAAACCGGGCGGTCCCGTGTATCGGTGTATCCTCCGAGCACGTTAAAGAACTATAGGAATCTATTCGATAATAAGGGTAGGGCAGGTTCCAGAATTCCTATGTATCCTTCCCCTCTCTCTGGGGCGGCTCTAACTAACCTATACTGTGTTGTTGAGCCGTTAAACAACATTCATTTCATTTCACTTATATTGCCTCGCAATGCTACCTTGTTTGTAACCTGGCGGGATATCTTTATTTCCACTGTCCCGATTTTTGGGAAGACAATAGCGTAAGATTGAGGTTTTGTGAACCCTAGAGCCAGTGACAGAGGCTAGCTATTTCAGTCAGAAAATATTTCGCAAGATCACTTGCATGTTTAATCAATCACTTTTAAATATTACGATAATCTTACAGCAGTATTTATTGTTTTGTTTAAATGATTTGTTATATTTTCAGTTTGACAACTTGATTACTAACGTATGAGTATATGCACGTGTACAATGTTTACTTACTTGACTACTGATAAAATATAAAGGAGACTAGAATCAAACAACCCTTACTTTGTGAATGTTATCAATTCCCGAGTGATTATAGATGTCAACGGATTGCGATACAAATGAGCAACCCATTAAAATTGCTAAATGGCTGTTGATCTTATAACCTAATATGTGTAAGAAATAAAGACTAAAATCTTAAAAATGTTGATGACTACATGAATGTTTTCTACTCAGCATAACAGATCCCTGGTGGCGCTTGTTATGTTTGAATAATAGCTTTCATAAACCATATATTGTTTTTGCATATAAAAAATATGTATCAAAAGAAATAAGATATTGAAATAAAATAAAAATAGCTGTTCTCCAGGTCTATTTTAAAAGCGTGCTACGGTTGAATATTAAGATGAACTAATAATCAATACAAGGTCAGACTTATATCATTATCAAAGAGAAATTAATTCAGCTTATACAGAATACATTTGCTACCCTATCACTTTGTCCATATATAATAAGCATATGATTCTTATATGATGCTTAAATGTTTCCCGTATGATACCTAATATATGATACCTATATAAAAGGAGCAGTAAATGATTCTTATATTAAAACTCCCTTGCATGCACTGTAGGATGGAAATAAATACTGAAAAGTGGACTCGGTTTTATTGAGTCTGTTCATGAGAGGTAACATATGAAGCAACTTCTCTAACGCCCCTTGCGCCGGCTTAAGCGTTATTCTACTGTAATACACGTATTGGGTTTGGTGATTCCAAAGGACCAGTAAGTAATAACACTACTGATTTGTAGTTAGGTCAACATTTTTCAGACACCACTACAACAGGGGCCAATGTATCAGTTATTGTGCAGTTGTGAACGCGGCAGTAGGTCTATTTCTTTCAAAAGTGGTCTCTTGTTGCTCTGGCTTTTGCAATAAATACTGATAAGGGAGATCCCTTGGAAGCAACAAGCACAACCAAGAGAATAAGGTAGCTTGTTTATATTATATATACATGATCATCTTTGTGTTATAATTATATTGCTTATTAATGCTGTCTAGCTTGCTAAAGGATATAACATGACAGGGATGTTTTGATAGTATCGTTTTATTGGGATGACAAGCGTAGGAGTGAGGTTTGGTGCACCCTAGAACATGGTTAAAAACCACAGTGGTCATTTTTTACATTGACCGCAGTAGCCATAGTGTCGACCATTTTATGTTTGTGATGTCATACACCTTGCCTTTATCCATCTTTGTAATTGTTGTTGGTTTCTATAGGTGTTTTTGTGGTTGACTGTGGTCCTTTAATACCACATTTCCTGTTCGACGTGTGTGTCTACTTTTATTAATAATAGCCGATAAAACAAAATCAAAGTGCGTACATTTAGTAAGACCTTTTTATTGTGCTATGTCCTGTTATTGGCTATTTAACTTGCTCGTTTGATATAGTTTGTGGTACAGCACGGACGTACAGGGTTGTTGCTGTTGGGAGCTGCAGGTTATTTAAGCCTTTTTACCCTCTTTTTTGATGATAGGCGACACTCTTTCTTATTTCTTACCTCACGTTTTCATAGTACGTTTAGTATTTCTTCAGATGTCTTCATCTAATTTTGATATAACCAACTGTGTTATTCTAGGAAAGAAATATATTAACCAATCTTAATTTACTTTCTATCAATTGCCACGAAAAATAGAATAGACAATCTTGCAAATGATAACATATGCTAAATAATACTCGTTTACAGTATTACTTTATGCAATGTTAAAAACTTGTTTATAAGTACAGGTGTTGCGAACGTTCATAGACATTTTTCAACAGGCATAATCATCTTAACACGTACGCATGAATGATCAAACAATTAAGTGTTAGTGTATGTAGTCAATGTTTGAGTAAATCTAGAAAATACACGCAAAAAACGGTTAGCAATGCTTAGTCGTCACAACTTTACGAATAAATATATAAAAATATATTCAGGTTTCAAATTTTCCAAAAAAAATGTTTTTCATTATGATGTAAAAGGAAATATAAAAGAAATATAAAAGGATCGGACAGGGAAAGTAGCATTCAAGGAGGTCAGTCAACCACAAAACACAAAAACAAACACGCAAACAGGCAGACAAGAATGCAAAAGTAATATTAAATGCAAACGACATCACAAACACAAAATAGTTGACAATAGGGCAGTGTAAATAAAGTTATCCCAGCCATGATCTAACCAACAAGACAGCATCAATAGGCAATATAAGTCGAACACAAATATGCTCGTGTAAATATAATACAAAACAAAAAGCATAGAAAGCCACAATGAAGGTACTCAGTGACTTGGCAGAAGCCAGAGCAACAAGAGAATAAACCATTAGGGGAACGACAAGAAAGATCATAGACAAACATCAAACGCCACCGTCCCATTGGGCTTTAGGTAGGTGTCATCATAGGGTCAACAGCCTGTCCGGTCATCGTACAATTAAAGAGGAAAGCATAGTGGCGAACTGTAAAAGGGTCCACCAACAAGCATGCAGTACGTTGCAAAATGATAGGGTCATATCCTCTTTTGATACACTTTTTAACAAGTTTAACAAAGATAGTATGAAAGTGATCATGACCAAGAATCTTACGAAGTTTATAAATCTCATCACCATAGAAGTCAGGTTGTGATAGTCCTTGTCGCAGTAGAGTCCTTAAATTACTTTTATAGTTGGAAAGAAGATCAGGGTTACGATAATACAATTTTGCAAATGTTTTACGAAGTTTATGGTAACTGTAACCCCACCCAAGATTTCTTTAAAATACAGATGCACTTTGCAAGTTTTCAAAAAGAAGTCATTAACACATTTAACATTCATTCTTTTTTTCTGACATATGTATGTCTTCTTAACACCCTGTATGTTTGTGTATCACGATTGTTTTCGGGTATATTATTATCTCCATCGCGTAAACATGAACTATACAAACTACACTAGGAAAATAAAACATATAAACGATAAAATCCTGTTAACTATTAAGTTAAGCTTTAAGCAACAATAACTATGAAATGTCGAATTTAAAACGTGAAATGATTTAAAGATATAGATTGAACATTAACAGGCCTCTAGAATACCGAGAAAAAAAGTTACAAAACAGTATTGACATTCAACAGAAGAATTGCCAAGTTATAAATAGCTCTGACGCGGAGCACCGCGCCGATATCTCCACATGAGGCTAGAATACCGAGAACAAATATAAATTACAAAACAGTATTGACATTCAATAGAAGAATTGCCAAGTTATAAATAGCTGTCACGCGGAGCACCGCGCCGATATCTCCACATGAGGCTAGAATACGGAGAAAAAATATAAATTACAAAACAGTATTGACATTCAATAGAAGAATTGCCAAGTTATAAATAGCTGTCACGCGGAGCACCGCGCCGATATCTCCACATGAGGCTAGAATACCGAGAAAAAATATAAATTACAAAACAGTATTGACATTCAATAGAAGAATTGCCAAGTTATAGATAGCTGTCACGCGGAGCACCGCTCCGATATCGCCACATGAGGCTCGCTGCAACATTTATTGCTTTCAGTAAACCTGTAGGTGTCATTGCCTACTGACCGTTCCAAGTCGGTAACCCTATCTTCACTATTCTTTATGTCATGTATTGTACTTTCACTGACTTTTTATATATGCTCATTTAGTTCGGTTAGTTGTGCAGTGCAGACCTACGGTGCCATCGCGTTTGATTACTTTAGTATCTATAGTACCATTTTTCTCATTTGTGTGGTCAACCATTTTATGTTTGTGATGTCATATCTTACTTTTGTAATCATCTTTGTAATTATTGTGTGCATGTTTTTGAGGTCCTGCTACATTTCCTGTTCGACTTTTATATCTACCTTTATTATAGTTATTGTGATTTCCATTTCCTATTTAAAATATGTCACAAGACCAACAACCGTCACCACGTTTTTTCCCTCGTCAAATATAGAACATTCCCCACTGTTGAAATTATTAAATTATAAAACATCCAATATAAATTGTATCACACATTCTGGAAGAAAGCGCGGGTCAACGAATATTGCGGATGAAAAAGGAAACTTATGTTCCTAATTGTACGTCCAATTTGAATTTTACTGAGCCTGTTATTTAACTATGAACATAAACAACTGACTTACCTTAATGCGTGTGTTTTTGTTAATATATGTTGTGACAATTCCAAATGGCTAAGACGACCTCGGTGGTTTGTAACAGCCTGAACTATGTTGGACCATCTACCTGTTTATATACCCAGCCACGAACAGAAAGCTAGCTATTATAAACATTAAATCATTTGTTAAATATTTATTTGGTAATCGGAAATCATTGGCTGCTTGAAATATAGCCACAGCCCAAAATGATTAAGCATGTCTGTTATTCGTTTCTAGTCCTACATTGCAAAAAAAAAATGAATGGACATTATTTATGTTCTGCAATCAAGAGGTTATATTTGCATGTTGCCATATGATATTAGCAGTCAAATCCATTCAAGATATCTATAATCTGAAAAACTTCCCGTGTGCACTAACGCAAACACGACGAGGTATGGTTAAAATAGTGGAGACGACCGTGTCTTAACTTGTTTGATATTGCATATGCCATGCATATAACTAAATAGATACCTGTATACACTTAGATATAAAAGAAGGAAATATAGCTTTCAGAGAATACAGTCGACCAAAATAACGCATTAAAACAAAGCAACAATTACAACGTTAATAAGAAGCAAGGCGTGTGGCATCAAAAACACAAACTGGCTGACAATAGGGCTACCACAATAGAACATTCGGTAGCAAAAGGGGGTTTAAACCAGGTTCTAGTGTGCACCAAACCTCACTTTTATCTACGGATGGACAATATATGCCATTTTGTAAAACATCTCAGCTTTAGTAGCAGGATCAGTATGTACCATAACCTTGTATGTCATAATAAAAGTAATGATAAGATACAGGTTGTGCTTTTGAACATGACATTATTACAACACACGCTACAATAAACGAATAATACACCCGATGTTTCCGGAATAAATACTGAAAGTGGATCCCTTGGAAGCAACAAACACAAACAAGAGATAAAAGTAGCAGACTCGGTTTTATTGGGTGTGTTAATGAGAGGTAATGTAATTTACAACCGAATAAATACTGAATAGTGGATCATTTGGAAGGAATAAGCACAAATATTACCTCTATCTCTCTGTTTATTTATGATGTTGATGTAGATCTACATGCTTATTATTGAATCTGTCATTCAAGGTCATTTAAATAAATAACATGTTTATGTTTATGTTGCGTTCTTGTTTGGAATGTTCTGTTACAGAAACTTTTAGTTAATTCTATGACAGTTTATACCACAAACAAGAGAAACAAGTGGCAGAGTCAGTTTTATTATTTCTACCCCCACTCGGGAAAGGGCAATAAATCCATCAAATATCATTTGACTGGAACACGACGATGATATGTGCAACTAGGCTTGGTACAGATCATCCATACTAAGTTGAAATCCGAACTAATCCAGACAACGTTTGTGTATTGAAGTCTTTAAAGCGCAGTAACCCCGCCAAAAATCATTCATATGGAACACGACACCAGTATGTGCAACTAGGCTTGATACTGATCATCTCTGCAAAGTTTCACTGAAATCCAGCCAGGGTTTCACAATATGTACAGAAGCGAAAAAGAAACGCAACTCGTGAATTGCCGAGATGTTTTGCAAAAAAAAGTTGAAGTTATATAGAGAAAAAACACAGCTGTGATGTTGTAGACGTTTTAAGCACAGTACACTTTCTAACAAGAAATTCATAAATGTTGAAGTTTCTTTTTGAAAAAATTAGCCATGTCAGTACTGTATTTAACGTATAGTTTGCAAAAGTGTGCATACTAAATTTGCTCACATGCTTGAGCCAAAGGAGTACTCTGTCAATAACGAAACTTTGAAGGAATACTATTTGCTGTGTTATTTATTTTTGTCTTTTTTTCCGTAAGGAAAGGTCTTACGTAGCCATGTACCATTCGATTAAAGCAGCATACTGTACACACAATGTATAGCGGATTTTCACGTGGTACGTTTCTTTTTCGCTTCAGTATAGTTTAAGTGAGGTTTAGTGCACCCTAGAACCTGGTTTAATCTTACCCTCTAACGGTGATTTTGACACTGACCTTTCCAAGGCGTCACCCCTGTTGTCAATACTGTAATGTTTGTGATGACGCTTAAGGTTTTTTTGTTTTTTTTCTTGTTATTGTTGTTAATTTTGATTGAATTTGCAAAATAGTTTTAGAATCTGATACTTAAAACGGTATGTTGATTTTAGTCTTATGAAGACAGTTTAAGATACATGTTGCCAGAAACACTTCTACTTATATCAGCATTGCATTCTGGAAAAAACTATGTATGTATCCCGTCTTCACCACTCTTTGTGTTGTGTATTGTCATTTGCGTTGTATAATATATAACTCATCAACATGTGACTTCTTATTTTATTATAAGTTGTTATTTATTTATTTTATTAAAGGGACAACTTAACGAGCCCGATATAGGTGACTTTGCAGTAGAATACCGCTTAAGCCGGTGCTAGTGGGCGTGAGAGGTGTTGCTTCTTTCATTACTTCTCATGAACAGACTCAATAAAACCGAGTCTGCTGCTTTATTCTCTTATTTGTGTTTGTTGCTCACAAAGGATCACCTTTATCAGTATTTGTTACAAACACTACATATTCAAACAATACAGTATAATATAGGCAATATTAAGTAAACAAATGAATACCCAATAATTACATAATATATTGCAGTCTCGGTTTGAATGTTCTTGAGCGGTAGTGATAAGTGATTGCTACCGTTCATGCCCTCTAGGCCCGGGTTGAGCAGAAATCAATATTTAAAATGCCAGTAGTACATAAAATTGAGCCATCCCGAATATGGTAAACTATGCATTTGACGGTGAACATGGCACCTTCAATGTATTTTCACACCATTCCATGGCCAGCGGCGTATGGTCCCAGTTTCTTACAAAACGCGTTAAACCATGTACATAAACATGATACATATGGGTAGACTTGTAACAGCGTGTAAATGTTAAAGCTATCAGTCCCAAGTCAGCCTAAGCAAATCATGTTTATCTTTAAACGTTAAAAACTAATTTTGATGAATTGCAATGTGTAAAATGGAAGCCAAACATTTAAACGTGAAACCAGTTATTGCTATGTTGTGACATATTCAGTTGTCACTTTGGTTTTATCAAATCAGTATGTATTTTTTGTCTTTTTTGTTCAGTCTTTTAAATGTTACCTGTGATACGCAGGCTTCATAACCTCTGCTCCAAGCTAAATACCATTTTTGTTATTTCGCCCATTGTTGTTTTTTTTAGAGCAACGCGTTTTGTTAGTAACTGGAACCATACGCCTTTGGCCATGGAATGGTGTGACCATATCGAATTGAAGGTTCCATGTTCACCGTCATATGCATACCGTCTTCGGGATAGCTCAGATTTCTGTACTATTGGCATTTTAAATATTGAGTTCTGCTCAACCCGGGGCTAGAGGGCGTGAACGGTAGCAAACAATGTTCACTGCCGTTCACGAACAGTCTCAATCAAACCGAGACTGCAATATATATGTGTTGTATTTATCGTGTTCGACGATTTCCAGATTTCTCCTTTCATACTTTTTGTTATATATTCTGCCCCAATGTATCGAAATATAAATCACGTATGCGAGTATCCTAAAACATGTACATGGTGCAGGCCCAGTTAAAAACACTTATTTTTCCTGAGGTCCTTTATTTGTTGAAAAATACTTCAAATCTAAGGGTACTCAGTGCAGACGAATAACAGACATGCCAGCTGACGCATGTTTGTGGATACTTTTTTTGTTTTGAAGAAGGTAAGGCTTATCTGAAATGGGCAAGTTTAGATAAAGTTTTCAATAATGCTATTCATTTATTTATTTAGTATTGATACGTGAGTCTTAATGAAAACTTTAGCCTAGAACAACAGTACTTCACTGATACGACGTGCACTTACACGTATTTGAGTTAATGGTTATAAATTGATTCACAGCAATTTTTTTTTTAACATTTTATTTCAAATATCAAGTGCACATACAATTTTAGACATACAGTACAGATGTAATTGTAATTTGTACAACCTCATACAATACGGGTGTTATCTTTAACAGTACCTCTCTGCTCTCTGCTCTCTATGGAGAATTTAATCATACAACTAATTACTGTTAAATAACCTATAGTTCTGATATGTTTTGTCATAGCATATCCTGAATTACATTCAATCTTGTTTTAATAATATTACCTTTTGCTAAGGGGTACATATATTCACAGCAAAGTTAGCAACACACTTAATGTGGTCAATTAATTTTAACTAGTGTTTATAGACAAATTATTCGATTCGATCAAGAGTGTTCTGTAGGTATGAACTTCGTTTGAAAATCAATATTATTCTTAGGTGCAGGTGTTTTATTAATTACAATACATCGTCCCATGACAGACGTATAAACATCACTTACAACGTTGAGTTTTGAAACAAGTAAAGTGTGGAGACTATATTTACATACTGTAGTGACCTTATAGTGTATTCGCAAAACCTATATACAAATATTCTGTGAACACTGTTTATCGTCGATTTAGTACCGCATGTACGTTCTACCAATACGGACGTCTTCAAAACTGTGTCTTTGATATGCCTTCTTATAAACAAGTTTGTATTCGTATGTAATTCGTTAATGCTGTGTAGTTTGTTGAAGGATATAGCCTGGCGCTGATTTCTCTGTGTACACTATCCCGTTTCTTTTTTGGATGTAGATGGGGTAAGAGTTGGGATTGGGACGGTTTTAGCAATAACCAGTCCTAGATACACACATGTTAGCATAATGATATAATATCTAAAGCCTGAGAGGTGAAATGCACAATACCACCATTAGACATCAATAGTTTTATATCGCTCAACCGAACTGTTTAAAAGGGTAAGATTTTCTAAACAGCACTGTTTAATTACTTCGGTGATACATTTCAGTGTTAACCATTCCATGACTTTATCGAAATAGCTTTAGTACATGTTTCGATATCAGTTGAAGAAACAGAGACAACATGTTTAAAGCGTCATGGCATATCTAATCGAACTTCAGTCTGGTATTTGACGCTCGTGTTTAAAACCGCTTCAGATTTATTTTTAATCGAAATAGATCATTTATAAACAGAGGTAAAATAAAAATACAAAAACAAAATCTTTGAAAACCTGATAAACAAACATTCTACTTTTAGACTGTAAGTTGAATGTCCCTTCTGCTAATTGTCTTTATAATGATATCAAAGGGACTGGATGCGATCTTGAAGAATAATGGCTGTCAATCCAAATACGAGTGAAGCCATCATAATATGTTTCAGCTGCATATCCAATGTACATATGCACTAAACTAGGTTAAATAAATCTATTTAATTGTAGTTAATGAATAGTTCATTTTAATTCATACAGTGCTTTAAGGCAGTGATAAATTCTTGTTTTTTGATTTCACTACACTTCAATATGAACCCCATAGGAAATCATATTGATGACTTAAGAAAATAAACTACATCGAGTTGTCGTATTTTTATAAATAAAAATTCAACCAAAATGTATATGCGGCTCTTTAATGCACTTTTCCTATGAAACTGAAGCACATTATGGAGGTCATCTCGTGTATTTGTATTGGCACCAGTTACTCGTCCAGATCACCTTTAGTCCCTTTAAGAAAGTAAATTGTTTTCACTGCTCTCCTTGCATAAATATAACAGATTGATAGCCTAAACAAGCACACACTATTTACCTTAACATTTATCTTGGTCCGTTAAACATTTCACTTTGAAATTCTAAATAGTTTCCCGCACATGTGATAAGGTAATGAATAGCCTGTGTGTGTCATATCAAAATTATCAAAACGTAGCAACCAGTTCATGGGTCCTTCAATACACGTGACAGTACCCTTACATACGTATGTGTTATAGAAAGCAGCAACGGTTTCTTCCTGGTGTCAAAATTATTTCTATAAAAATAATTTATCATTCCACTAACCTTGTACAGTTGTGTATGCAGCGTAGGGAACAACCGGCAACAGGAAAATAAAACAACATAAACATTAGTTATCGGACTTAAGAAAACAAAATCCCCTAAAATGTTTGTTGATCCTAACTCATTTATATTAAATTTTGTGAATTCAGTTACTGATAAGACCATTTGCATTCTGTATTGTGTTGCATGACTAAACGGCTGAGTGTTTGCCTTAACATTCATATAGTCACTGTGAATATTATTTTACAATGACGCGATATGCCAGATTATTTGAAAGTAGCATGTATTATTGCGTCATTACTAAATATATTTTAATTTTTTTTTTTATCTATTACAATATATTCAACTGAAAAAAAAAGTTATAACCTGTTTAAATGACCTATTAAATGTTTTAATTTTACAATATGCAAAACGTTTAAGCCGAAATTAAGGTTTTATTTCATACCCCAGCTAACCCAGTTTTCGTTTCTTGGAGCAGGGGTTGGATGGGGTATGGAATTTAATACTCGGACCACGTAATGATAGATAGATAGATAGATAGATAGATAGATAGATAGATAGATAGATAGATAGATAGATAGATAGATAGATAGATAGATAGATAGATAGATAGATAGGATAGATAGATAGATAGATAGATAGATAGATAGATAGATAGATAGATAGATAGATAGATAGATAGATAGATAGATATGAGTATTTGCAATGGCATATTTAGTTTTGCAATGGCTTCTACATAAAATATTATAGAAAATAAAGTAATAAATTGTGTGCAAATTATCACACAATGGCAATTATGTGTTTTAAGACTGATCATGTTTCAGATCTGTTGAGACGGATTTAATTTATATTCGACGTTCGCCCTTCGGGACATATAATCTGATTATATATTGGGACAATACGACGCTGGACATGGAATAATGGCAGTAAATATGACATGTCCACCGCCATTCAATAGTACAAAATGTTTAACCATCCCGAAAATGTTTGTACTATTGATTTTATGAATATTGTGGTATGCTCAACCCGGGGCTAGGGGGCGTGAAAAGTAACAAGCATATTTCACTACCGTTCATGAATCAATCAAACCGAGACTGCAATATTTTGATTCATCGTGTTCGGCCGTTTCCACAGGTCCACTTTCATACCCATTTTAATAGTGTCAGCAATTTCATTTGTCTCAGGGAAGCATTCCAACTAACTAGATATAATTTACCTTGCATACAACTTTGTAACTTTGCTTCTATTTTTTCCTGCGATTGTTTTATACCTTGTTAAATGCTGTATATTCTGAATGTGTCCTTGACACTTTAGTTTTGATATTGATACAAGTTCACGTAGGCAAAACAGTATACAGAATATTGACAGAACACAGTGCAGTATTCTGCTGATTCCAAATTATCATATCATGTCACCATTTAACGTTATATTCGGCATATACTTTGTATTTATTTACAATATTGAACCTTTGATATTGTCTTCTTTTTTTTAATCATACACGTCCAATTCGACTTTATTCTTATCTACCTGTATGTGCATTAGCAATCACTAACACTAAACGACAACGGGCAGTGCTTTAAACGATTACATCTAAGTGATTAAATCAATCATAGATTGACATGAAGTTGCATTACAACTAGATTATATTTGAAACAAACCCGTTTAAACGTCTTTTGAAGTTCTATGTATGCAGGCCGATCGAGCTTCGGGATAAACATTTAAGAGATAACCATTAAGTGGAGTATTTAGCAATGATCTATTGATAAAAAATAAATAAAACAAGGACAAATTTAGAATACCTTGAGGAAAATCGATGTTTTTAAATATGGTAGATGAATAATGAAACTTGAAAGACCATGCGTGTCTTCAAACAAATGGAAATCCCCCGTTTCCGTCTAGACACGTTAGATGCAGATAAAACCATAACACAGAATACAAAACATAACAGTAGCATAACAAAATATCGTCCATTGTTTGATTAAAAAAGGAATATGCTTTATAAACTATACAATACACCACCAGTACAAACCCCATGAGTTATATCGTGTCTTGTTGATTCATTTATATTCACCTCCATTTGACTGCATATAGATAAGTATATGATCATATTTGTGTTATTTTGGCAATGAATGCTGCCTAGTTTTGACTCACTAAACAGTTAGCTCTATTGAAACTCACAGTATGATAATTATTTCGCAATAAAACTTAGTGTGTTATTCGGTTTTAAATAGTTTTAATAATTGCTAACAGATATGTTTATTGTTGTTGACGATGCGATAAACACAGTCTGAAATTGGATGTGCAGCTATTAGACGATATTGCCAGCAAAATATGACAGTTTTATAAGTGTTGAAGAAGAGCAGTAATTATTGTCCAACCTCCGGAGTTAACTAGTGCAACGGATGACATAACTCAAATAAACACACTCACAAAACAAAAACATTGGCCAACGTACCATGTTTGTGTGAGCAAATGATCGTGATTCATAAACAAGTATATTTTAGCTTGGAAACTTCCTGTTAGGAATGGTCCAATGCCCTTAACGGTTTGTTCTCTTGTTCATTTGGCTCCTGCCAAGTCATTGAGTACTTACTTTGTGGCTTTCTATGCTTTCTTATATTATACATACATGATCATTTATTTATTTTACTTAAATTGCCTATTAATGCTACCTTGTTTGTTAGAGAATATAATCTGGTGGGGATATTTTTATTTACACAGTCCCGTTTATTGGGATGACCATAAAACCTGGTTTAAACCCCAGCGGTCTTTTTTGCCAATGAAAGTTCCAAGGCGGTAGCCCTATTGTCAACCATTTTATGGTTGGGATGTCATATCTTGCCTTGTATACATCTTTGTAGTGTTGTTTGTTTCTGTGCGTGTTTGTGGTTGGCTGTGGTCCTTGAATGATACAATTCCTGTTCGACTTTAATATCTACTTTTGATTCATATAGGCCAACCCAGTACATGCACTGTGTATTGAGACCTGTTAGAGCCTGGCGGAAATTGTTGTTCTTTGCTGGTATGAAACTAGCGTAAGAGTGAAATTTGGTGCACCTACGAACCTGTTTTAAAAGCCGAGCAGCTTTCTTTGCCACTTGTCGTTCCAGTGCGGTAGTCAACTGTTGTATGTTTAGGATGTCACATACGTGGTCTTGTATTTATCCTTGTAATGTTTGATTGTTTCTGTTCGTGTTTCTGGCTGACTGTCGTTTTTGAATGATACATTTCCGTTCTACTTGTATGTCTACTTATACATCAGAATACCGCTTAAGCCCATTCGCTATGACATTTAAGTAAAATACCGCTTCATCCTGTAGTAGGGGAGTGAGCACCTTATGTGACCTCCCATGAGCAGTGCTAATAAAATCACAGGTTGCTGTACCGGTGTTGGGAACTAAAAAAAATAACTAAATAAAAAATTAAAAAATTAAAATAAAAATAGTTTCATTTTCGTTTATTTGTTGAAAACAAATATATTTTAAGTTTTCCTGAAAAAATAATCCCAGCTGTAATTTAGTTATAGACAAGGTGTGAAGCGCTCGCTGGTCAATATTTGATACCTAACTGTTTTCATCAATTATTTCACTATTTCGTTGTACATCTGTTGGGATTTTGTATACGTAATACCTCAAGAATTACCCCCCGTTGTAGATACATCTGTTAGAACTGGCTAAGATATAAACTGTTCACAGTCGTGGGAGGAGATACATTTGAATTACGTACCAATTGCTCGATTTCTGTGAAATATATTATTATAACTATATTATTATAAAGATATTAGTAAACATTTACAAACTGTCCAACGAAATTAGTTTATTGTAACAGTTTAAGTTGTTATGCTGAACACACCAATTATTCATCTGTCAAGCACACAAGATGTTTGACCTAGGTGCCATTGCGTTGATGCGGTGATATAGGTACATCTCTCTCATTTTTATGGTTGATACTTCTAAGCTTAATTCCGTACTAGTATATCACCAGAATAATGTAATAGTTGATCATATATGTAACCTTTAAATACATACACACGACGATATGCGGCAGACTTAAACATATTTTGCATAATTCAACATAATATGACATCAATACATATGGATTTCATATCTACGTGTATATAGTCGTCTCTTTGGTATGTTACACTTTATTTACTAAACCTGGCATGTATTTCCTTACTGCAATGCGGAGGATAGATACACATAATATTAATTTCATAGATTTCCAGCAGGGTGTATGGGAATATTCCTAAATGTTCGATTTCATTTCACCATGCGCCGAATTATTTCTGAGCGATATTGATAGATAGTATTGCAATTATAGCAATCTCAAGTCATTTCCTTTGATTGTATTACAATGTGTAATCTGTTTTTGCAGATGATCAAATACTGAACATCAATAAAACCAGGGTGGGCATTCTGATCAAACAGGATACAGTGGAATTATTTAGCTGTCCGCTATTTTGATTTATCACTAGGCTTTCGTATTACCAGTCTCCGTTGGGTAATTTGGTCTGGTACATCTTGGCTCTTAACCAATCAAAAGCGGAGGATTTTTAAGAAATGGTTAAAAACAAAATACGAAGTTCGAACAGAGAATGACGAATGTTCAAAAACACCCATTCAAAAGAATCAACAATAACTAGGGATAAAAGAGGCAAATCACGCGACACCACACATATCAGAGAATTGACATCAGGCCTGTGTACGGTCAGTGAATGCGACACCAGATATATCAGAGGGTTGACATCAGGCCTTTGTACGGTCAGTGAAGGCGACACCACATATATCAGAGGGTTGGCATCAGGACTGTATACGTTCGGTGAAGCCGACACCACATATATTAGGCCTTTATACGGTCAGTGAAGGTGACACCTTACATATCAGAGAGTTGTCATCAAGCCTGTGTACGGTCAGTGAAGACGACACAACATATATCCGAGGGTTGGCATCAGGCCTGTGTACGGTCAATGAAGGCGACACCACATCAGAGGGTTGACTTCGGGCCTGTGTACGGTCAGTGAAGGCGACACCACATATATCGGGGAGTTAACATCAGGCATGTGTACGGTCAGTGAAGGCGACACAACATATATCCGAGGGTTGGCATCAGGCCTGTGTACGGTCAATGAAGGCGACACCACATCAGAGGATTTTATCAGGCCTGTGTACGTTCAGGGAAGGCGACACTACACATATCAACATATCATAGGGTTGACATCAGCCTGTGTACGGGCAATGAAGGCGACACCACATATATTAAAGGGTTGACATCGGGTAAGTGTAAGGTCAGTGAAGATGAAGGTCTGTGTACGGTCAGTGAAGACGATACCTCATATATGATAGGGTTGATATTAGACCTGTTTACGTTCAGTTAAGGCGACACCACACATATCAGAAGTCGACATCAGACCTGTGTATGGTTAGTGAAGGCGACACCACACATATCAGACGGTTGACACCGGACCTGTGTACGGTCAGTGAAGGTTGACACCACACATATCAGAGGGTTGACATCAGGCCTGTGTACGGTCAGTACAGGGTTGACATCAGGCCTGTGTACGGTCAGTGAAGGCGACACCAGATATATCAGAGGGTTGCCATCAGTCCTGTCTACGGTCAGTGAAGGCGACACCACATATGTCAGAGGGTTGACATCAGGCCTGTGTACGTTCAGTGAAGGCAACACCACATATATGAGAGGTTTGTCATCAAGCATGTGTACGGTCAGTGAAGCCGACACCACATATATCAGAGGGTTGCCATCAGGCCTGTGTACGGCAAGTGAAGGCGACGCCACACATATCAGATAGTTGACATCAGGCCTGTGTACGGTCATTGAAGTCGACACCACATACATCAGAGTGTTGGCATCAGGCATGTGTACGCTCAGTGAATGCGACACCACATATATCAGAGGGTTGACATCAGACCAGTGTACGGTCAGTGAAGGCGACACCACATATATCAGAGTGTTGGCATCAGGCCTGTGTACGGTCAGTGAAGTCGACACCAGATATATCAGATAGTTGACATCAGGCCTGTGTACGGTCAGTGAAGTCGACACCACATACATCAGAGTGTTGGCATCAGGCCTGTGTACGCTCAGTTAATGCGACACCACATATATCAGAGGGTTGACATCAGACCTGTGTACGGTCAGTGAAGGCAACACCACATGTATCAGAGGTTTGACATCATACCTGTGTACGTTCAGTGAAGAAAGGTCGCTGTGTCTTGTGCAGAAAGTGAACATATATTGGTTATAGTATATAGTGTTGTAAAAATATATAACAAATTTATAATTAGAAACACCTCAGGATTGAGCCTGAATTGTACTGAACAGCCGCGGCAGGTGCCGTCAAAGAGATACGTCCAGAAAACTCGATGGACGAAAGTTTATGTATCAACTTCCTCTTTCAGGTGTTCAGAAGGGGTAATCATAGAATCCCACGAGGTTGTGCTGTCATCGCATTAGAGAAAAGTGAAGCTGTAGGGGGGTCACCATGCATGAAGCGCGTTTCAATATTAAATGGTCTTATCCTTTTCTGAGAATTTCGTTGCGGAGATAGAACTTTGAGAAAGATCTACGTAGTTTGTGATAACAAAACAAACTTTGCTATAGAAGTTTACTTGTAATAACTGCTTTCGACTTTTGACTTTTGAAGTTACACGCCCTAGAAAAACGTATGAGCTGGGATATATAAAAGAATATGGTGTAGTTCATATCATCTGACGTCTAGAAACATTTAAATTCATACGTCACGGAAAGAAAAAAACTAAATGCAAGAACAGGTTATAAGTCCAACAGGAAGAGTAGCATTCACAGAACACAGTCACTCCAACAAGTATTACAAAGCAAAGGAGATTCAAAAGGTACATCACAAACCCATTCAGTAAAAATGCACATCACAAACATATAAGGGTTGACAACAGGGGTACCGTCTTGGAACGGTCAGTGGAAAAAGGGTGCACCAAACCTCGCACTTACCCTGTCATCATCCCTAAACAACAGGACAGCAGCGTAAATAAAAATAATCCCTACCGAGTTAACCCCTTAAGAATACGAAGGTTGAAAGAAATATAAAAATATCGGACAGGGAAAGCAGCATTCAAGGACGACAGTCAACCACAAAACACAAAAACAAACACGCAAACAGACAAACGAGAAGGCAAAAGTAATTAAAAATGCAAACGAAATCACAAACACAAAAGGATTGACAATAGGGCTACCGCCTTGGAACGGTCACAAAGGCCACTGGGGGGTTTAAACCGGTTCTAGGGTGCACCAAACCTCAAACTTTCCCTACTGTCATCCCATTAAAACAGGACAGTGTAAATAAAGAAATCCCCGCCATGATCTAATCTCTAACCAACACGGCAGCATCAATAGGCAATATAAGTAAAACACAAATATGCTCGTGTAAATATAATACAAAAAAAAAATAGCCTAGAAAGCCACAATGAAGGTACTCAATGACTTGGCAGAAGCCAGAGCAACAAGAGAATAAACCATTAAGGGCACGACAGGAAATATCATAGACAAACATCAAACGCCACCGTCCCAATGGGCTTTAGTTAGGCGTCATCATAGGGTCCACAGCCTGTCCGGTCATCGTACAATTAAAGAGGAAAGCATAGTGGCGAACTGTAAATGGGTCCACCACCAAGCATGCAGTACGTTGCAAAATGATAGGGTCTTAACCTCTTTTGATAAACTGTTTAACAAGTTTAACAAAGATAGTATGAAAGTGATCATGACCAAGAATCTTACGAAGTTTATAAATCAAATCACCATAGAAGTCAGGTTGTGATAGTGAAAGTCCTCGACACGGCTACAAGCTCTGACAAAACGAATTAACTGAGAAATGTGCACGCCATCATAAACGGTATTGGGGATATTCCCATCCAAATGTGGATAATTCACAATATCGAAATCAAAATCATCTCTCTTATCATACATTTTAGTTATTACTACTCCATTTTCAATAGAAAGATGTAAATCAAGTTTTACATTATCGTGTTACCTATAGACGATGAGCACAACTTGATGTTGACACTAAAGATAGTCTATGTTTCTGAAGTTTGGTGCACCCTAGAACCTGGTTTAATCCCTCAGCGGCATTGTTTGCCCCTGACCGTTCCAAGGCTGTAGCCCTGTTGTCAACCCTTCTGTGTTTGTGATGTCTAATTTGGGCATTTTGTTCATCTTTAAAGTTGTTCTGTGTTACTGTGTGTGTTTGTGGTTGACCGTCGTCCTTGAATGCTACTTTTCCTGATCGATTTTTAATCCATATGTATTCGTTTCTCTAGAGCTTGTAGTCGTGTTGAAGACTTTAATATTCTTAATATTTGTATAACTAGAAAGCTACTCAAACAGGGCAACCGTTACCATGGACTTCGTAAAACCTTTGCAAAATTGTATTATCGTAACCCTGATCTACTTTTAAAATATAGAAGTAATATAAGAACTCTTCTTCGACAAGGACTATCTATGAATGAATTCTTTGGTGATTTGATTTATTAACTTCGTAAGCGTAAGTCCTTGTCATAATCACTTTCATACAGTCTTTATTAAACTTGTTAAAACGTTTATCAAAAGAGGTTATGATTCTATCATTTTACAACGCACTGCATGTTTAGTTGTTGACCCATTTACAGTTTCGTATGCTTGCCTCTTTGATTGTGCGATGACCGGACCTATGATGACGTCTACCTAAATCCGTATAGGACAGTAGCGCGTGTCTTTATTCTTGTCTTGTCGAACGCTTTGTTCTGCTGATGCTCTGGCTTCTGCTAAGTCACTGAGTACTTACTTGTTGACTTTCTATACTTTTTTTATAGACAGACAGATATTTTTTATTGATTTAACCTTTACAAGTTTATCATCATATACAATATGCAAACATTTTCGTGACAGAATAAACAAAACAAACAAACAACAAAAACATAATTTTGCACACTTGTTTCAAATAAATTGTATTATTGAATAATTTGAAATATTAAATAATTGAATAAAAATGTGGAAATGACACTGAACTTTAACTTATGCAAATTAAATTAAATATTAAATTAAAAAAACAAAAACAATTTTGTTCTCATTATCACAAAAGCAGTAACATAAATAATTAATTGATAATAGTTTTCATTCGAGGATAAACCTAATTTTGATTAAACAATAAATCATTACGAGTATCAAATGCTTCTTTAATAAACCAAGATAAATTAAACAACTCTTTCTTATTACTTGTTTTCATTAGCTCTATGAATTTTAAAACACTTGGACGTTTATAATAGTACTTTTTAATGTATTTCTTCTTATATTAACATATACAGGACAAATCAAAACAAAATGGTATTCATCTTCAATGTCATTAGAATTACAAATGGTACAATAACGTTGGTTTCTTTTTAATCTGGTCTGTGCGTAGCGCCCAGTTTCAATTCGCAGTGAATGCGACGATAGTCTTAGTTTTGATAAAACAAATCGCAACTTATATGGCAAAATATCGAGATATGGTTCATATTCAAAATTGCCTTTAAAATGTAAATACATTGACAAAACTCTATTATTTACAACATCGCTGTTCCACTTTTGAACAAAACAATCGACTAAACGCTGTTTAAAAACAGTATGAAATGTTTTCAAAGGAACACTATTTGGATTATTCCAAACATAGCCAAAACCATACTCGTTAAGAAGATTTTTAATATTCCCAGCCCAGTTATTACGCCAATTTTCTATGTTATTGACGGAATTATTGTAAGTACTAGAAATTATAATATTGTCAGAGTTAACTGTTTTGCACCAATATTTAACGATGTTATACTATATATGCATGATCATTTATGTGTTTGATTTATATTGGCTATTATTGCTGCCTTGTTTTTCAGAAATTATAACCTGGCGAGATATCTTTATTTACACTGTCCCGTGTATTGGGATGACAATAGGGTAAGAGTGAGGTTTGTTTGAACCCACAGCGGCCATTTTCAAAATGTAAACTTCAAATTGTTCTCCTACAACTCTAAAAATGAGTAGACAAAATTAACAACAAAGTAGTAAGATAACTTTCAAACAACTCGCAACTCCCTTGTGCTATCTGTGGAAGGAAGCGTATGTTACCGCTGTCTTTAAGAAAAACTACCATTCCGATGTTTCTAATTATCGGCCGATTTCGCTCCTATCAACGATAGATACAATTTTGGAAAAAATTATCCACAAGCACGTTTTTTACTTTTTTCTAAGAAATCGTATCATAACTGCTTTGCAGTCAGGCTTTGTACCTGAAGATTTACCTATTAACCAACTTGTAGATATATACCACGTCGTTTTGTTTGTATGAGCAATTGTGCCAAGTTATTTTAAAATCTGACCGTTATTGTCAGAGTTATTAACCGGACACGATTGTACAGACGAACGAAGATCCTGACGGACTGACAGAGGGACAGTGCGACTACTATATGCACCCCTTCGGGGGCATACAAATCAATTGTGTAATTGTGGGTCAACAGAATACACGAAACATTTCTTATTGTGCTGTAGACAATTTACAGAACAACGACGCATTTTAAATAATACCATACGGACATTAGGCATACTTAATGTAAAGACTACCAAAGTTTTAGAGGGCATCCCTGACACATCTAATGAAACAATATTTAAGCTAAAAGCTTTTTTCCGAATCCACGTTTTCAAACGTAAAATGTGTTAAATTCATTATAATATTGTGTAACCATAAAAATTGTATACATTTGAGAATAAAATATTGTTCAAACTAAAAATAAGTATAAAAGTCGAACAGGAAATGCAGCTTTCACACAGTATACCCAAAACACAAACATGAATGGCAATGTTTGCCACTGACCGTTCCAAGGCGGTAGCCCTATTGTCAAACCTTTTTGTGTTTGTGATGTCATTTTCTTCATCTTTAAATTGTTCTTTGTTTCTGTGTGTGTTTGTGGTTGACTGTCGTCTTTGAATGCTGCTTTTCCTGTTCGATTTTTATAACTCTATTTGAACGGTCAGAGGCAAAAAAGGCCGCTGTGGGGTTTAAACCAGGTCCTATGGTGCACCAAACCTCACACTTACCCCACTGTCATCCCAATAAAACGGGACAGTGCAAATAATCTGTTTTATGTTGATGGTGTCATATATTGATTTTTATTCATCTTTATAGTTGTTGTTTGTTCTGTGTGTGTTTGTGTTTGACTGTCGTCCTTTAAGTTTAACAATTACTGTTCGGCTTTTATATCTACTTATATTCTTGGCGATGGTGGTGGTGGTTGTGGAATGGGATAGGTGTGTGATTCTTATGGTATTAGTATTTCTTCACATTAAGATTTTGGATTCAACAAACTTGGCACTTTATATTCCGGAATATGATACATATACATAAATATGTAAGTCTAATTGTTACACTTCAGATCCAAAGTAGGCATAAATGTCGAACAGTCAAACAAAAACACGCATTAAAACAAACAACCATCACAATGTTAATACAAAGAAAGGCATGTGACACAAACACAAACGATTTTACCTTAACCTACCGTCTTGGAACGGTTATTTTCAAAAATGAGGCTGGGGTTTGAACCAAGTTCTAGGTTGCACCAAACCTCACTCTTACCACATTTTCACCCCAATAAAATGGAACAGTGTAGCAATAACACAATATCCCAGGCTATATTCGCTATATTGATACTAACTTGTGTTTGCATGTTTTCAGAATCAGATGGAGATTCCCGTTTCTGTTTTAGTCTCGCCTTTTCGAAGAAAAAAATAGACATAGGTGTTGTTTTTACCGGCGTCGGCGACGGCGGATAATGTGGCGAAGGCGGCAGAGGCGAAGGCGTCAACATTGAAGTTTTTTGCGTTGAGGTAATCTTCTCAAAAATTGTATGCATTATACATTTCAAACGTTGCTTATAGTTGTATCTTGGGTGGTACATTGCAACGTGACAAAGGAAATGTGTAAATGACCTTGACCCTCCAAGCAAAGGGCAGATAACTTAATAATTGTTACCTCAAGTTTTGCGTTTAAGTCACTTTTACACAAACTGTATGCACTAGACCTTTGAAGCATTGCTTGTAGTTGTATCTTGAGTGGTACATTGTAACGTGACACAGCAAATGTGGATGTGACCTTGACCCTCCCAGCATGGGGCAGATAACTTAATATGTTTTACCTTCAACATTTGCGTTTAGTTACTTTCTCACAAACTTTATGCATTAGACCTTTCCAACTTCACTTATAGTTATTTCTTGGGTAGTACATCACAACATGTCAAAAAGCAAATGTAGATGTGACCTTCACCTTCCATGCAAAGGGCAGGTATTTGTAATTGTTACATTTAAATCACTTTCTCATTAACTATAATTACGCAATAGATGCTTTAAACCTAGTTAATAGCTTTATATTTGGAAGACAAAACCTTCTATTTTGACATATTTGTGTCGTGGGTATTGCATCTGTTTGGACGCATGCATTTCATTAATGACCTTGACATACTTGTTGGGGTTAATGTTTTTTTCTTCTTTTTTCTTCTCCTTCTTTTATAGAATGGCATTTTGTTTTTAAACAAATCCACTTGAATGTCATATCAGCAATCTGTAAACTCCATTGTTTTTAATTAATCAAATGTTTACAAACGTTCATTATTTAAGCAACATTTATCTTTTATTTTTAAGTCCCGCCCTGTTAGTCGAGACTTGTGAATCCACGGATTTCTTGTATAGATAATGCATAGAAAAAACACATCAAATTAAATAAATGACGTACCAATCACATAACTTTATGCATTTTTGTCGTACCATACATGTAAACTAAACACATGCTTTAGACTGATACAGCTGCATTTTGTTTATTTACATGCAATGCTCGCCTGCGTATACATATATATTTCTCTCAGTAAGTTAAAACCAAATAAGAGCTACATTGTATAATATATGCATATATATAATAACAGTGTTTAAACAAAGATTAACCGATACTTTTATACAAAATTGGTATACACGTATACATGAATCGACTAGGGCTAACACATATTCGTTGTTTCATTCTTACTTAGATATTGTTAAAATAAGAAAACTTCCGTGTGGTCTTGTCACAACTGAGAATGTCATTACATAGGTTACATATAGAGTCAGGGCGTTGGCATAAGCCACATAAAACACCAGTTAATGAAAGGACACGTTTGTAACACATTGGAAGACGAATGTCATTTTATTTTAGAATGTACACTATATACTGATTTAAGGAAAATATATATAAATCGCTATTTCTGGTTTAGTCCAAATATTCCGAAGTTCATTCAGTTAATAACATGTGAAAATGGAACAAGTATAAGAAATATATCTACATATGTATATGAGGGGTTTAGACGTAAAATTATATGTGACAAAATAGACTTTATATGTTGCCATTTATTGCCGTGTGTATATATATGTATTGTGTTGTACCTGTGTACTCATGGACCTAAAGGTCATTTGTATTTTGAATAAATAAAAACAATATAATACAAGATTTCAAGATTTTAGAAAACGGTAGTCATGTTCAGTTCTACAGTTATTAAAACCCTGAGGACAGCCGCAATATTTCTGCTACTAATAGAAAGAGTACACCAGAGATGGGTATGTGGCTTAAAATAAATTGAGTTTCCATACATTCCATGAAGATTCGTTTAACCTAATGACTTATACAATGTCATAAGTACAAAGGAACCCACCAGATTAACACTCTTTTCCAAAACAAGATAATAGCATGCAACGGATCAATTCACTTATACTTGTATCTATCGAATAATGGATGTCTATGTTCTGTATTGCATACTGAAAGGAAAAAGAAACGCATAATGGGTATTTCCGTAATATATTGTATGTTTAATATGCTACTGCTAATCGAACCAATGGTACAGGACGACATTAGGCCTGTCCTTTCGGAAAGAAGGTTTAAACAGTACCGAGCACACCAATGGTTACCCCTTTAATGTTTCATTATCGACAGAATGCGCATTTGTCTCAAGCAGGTGAGCAAATTTAAAGCTTTAAACGTTGCAATATCTTAACATGAAACACAATACTGAAATGGCTTAATTTGTTCAAGCGAAACGTCATTTAGTTTTTTATGAATTTCGTGAAACAAAGTATATTTTGATTAAAAGGTCTACTACATGACAGAGTTATCCTTTCTGTTATTAGTTGTAGCCCCTTTTTGTACAAAACACGTTGCGATATATCTGGAATATTACGTGGTATTGGGAGTATATAATAGTGTAGTATAGGCAATGTTTTGATTATGCGTTTCTTTTTCCTTTCAGTATATATAATAATTGTGCTG
This sequence comes from Cyrtodaria siliqua, assembly GCA_037043455.1. Lineage (NCBI taxonomy): Eukaryota > Metazoa > Mollusca > Bivalvia > Adapedonta > Hiatellidae > Cyrtodaria > Cyrtodaria siliqua. The sequence continues at coordinate 26,919 of JAWPHD010011859.1, forward strand.
TACCTAATGCAATTATAGCATAATACCTGTATGTATGCATTTCAAACAGGAAATGTAGTATTCAAGGAGCATAGTCAAACAAAAACACGCATAGAAACAAATAACAATTACACACGTGTATAAAAGACACGATATGACATCACTAACTAAAAGGGTTGACAATAGGTCACTGGCAAGAAGTTAGGTATTTAAATCAGGTTTTACGAATGAAACACGCACTTAATCGAAAACACGTATGTTAATTTTATATTTCTAACTAATAGCATGGGGTTGGACATTATTTATATGTTACCTATGCCTGAAAGTTTACATGTATTGTTGCATGTGTCTCAAAGTGTATATGCATTGTTGCGTGTTTTTTATTGATTTGGCCTTAAAGAAAGTTAAAAATTGTATAGATGTAAATGTGTATACACTGAGTTGATCACTGGTTTAAACAATAGTGATAACTGCTGAAAAGGTGATGCCTTGAAAGCAACAAACATATACAATAGAGAAAAGTAGCAGTTTCGGTTTTATTGAGACTTTTACGCCCATTAGCAACGACTTAAGGGATATTTTACTTTAAACATGTTAAAGCCACAGAACTTGTTCTTGATGATTCCAAGGGATCACTAAGTTATAATCTACTGACCTTTACTGATTTAAGGCAAATCAAAGGATATAAAAACAACACAACGAAACATAGTGTCATTTCATTAATATGTATTTAAATGTTTATCTTACATAAACGGTATTTTGCTGCAATAGCACTAAAGAAACCTTAAGAGCTTTGTCATTCAGAGATTATCTCGTCATATCAGACAAACATTGTAATGGCTAAACAGACTGTATAACATAAACACATACTAATTGGATATACACACATACAATATTAATTGACATATATTTGTTTTGAAATATTTTATAGTATAATATGTTGTATACATCATTGGTTTTCATTAAATTGTTAAAAGGTTTAGCTTCACCGATGCAATATTAATTTATCACTCAGTTGGTTTGACAGTTGCATTGTACCAGGAGTTTACAACTATATAAATTATTTCGTTAAAATACAAATTACTGTCTTCAAAATAACTGATAATTACGTTATCCATAACAAACAGGTATTGTACTAGATATGTCGTGCCAATTCAACATAAGGAAAAGATTATACAAATAAAACAAACCAACAATATTATTATGCTTTTCAAACTAACTGAATAACATGTAATACAATGATACAGTATGTCAGTTTAAAACATGGCATGCAGAGCTATAAAGTCCCCTGCATTTCGACAAGGTTATATTAACCGCTTCAGTAAACCATATACCACACTAGCAGTTGCAAGTGTTAGGAAGCTAGCTGCAGAAACGGTAGCCGTGTTATCTGAAAACAGTAAATTATGAGACTTTAGAATATACACACATAACGCGAAAATACCTTAACATTGAACACTATGTAAAGTCACTATGTTGCATTACACTGACATGATGTGCCAATAAAATGGTTGACAGTTGGAAATGCCCGACAAAACAGGTATGTGATCAAATTCAAACAATTCAAACAAACAATATGAATGTCAAGGAATGATTGCGAAATTTGACATTGTAATGCTAAAATGCGATGATAATTGATATTATTAATTAACTTAACGATATTAGCCGTGTTTTGCTAGAAACTCTACATACAATACGACGCAAACTCGGCCAATATGAACCGGAAGTCGGCCAGTATGAAAAAAACAAGGCCAATATGAAGAAACTCACCAATACCAGATTTAAGTGACGTCATTCACATTAAGTAACGCCATTCGCGCTCGCTTTTTGATATATAAATGAAATTAACGCTACTATAAATAAACGCAAATTATGTCAAAATAATTTGATTAAAAACAATCATCACCGGATACCCATGAACGATTTTTATGTTTAGGCCGCTGCACAAATAGATGTACTTTAAGTGGCACATGTGCATTATGATAGAAATAATCACACATTCGTGTCAGTTCAATATTGCATTTATTAAACTCGTTGCATACAATTAGCATACTATACTTTTATAACTGGTTTAAAACATTCATTATTATACAGGCACTCATGTCCGATGCTCTATACATATGATACCAGATTTCAACATACTAACTAATACATACCACTCCCGTCAGGACCACCGGAAGCTGATGGTGAAGTAGAAGGTGTAGTGCCCGTCGGGGTACTCGAACTCGTGTTACTCGACGCTTGGGCTATAATAATTATTGAAAACGAATGTGCTAATGAGTTACAGTAGTTAATCATTATAACATAGTCAATATAATGTAAACTATACATAAAAGAGTATGATAATGGACCTTTGGAAAAGGCCGAACACGACACATACAAAATATTTGCAGTCTCGGTTTGCTTGAGACTGTTCATGAACGGTAGATAAATATGCTAGCTACCGCTCACGCCCTCTAGCCCCGGGTTGAGCAGAACTCAATATTCATAAAATCACTAGTACATAATTTTAACCATCCCAAAGATGGCATACATATGGCGGTGACATAGAGATTTTCCTCCCCCATGTCCAGCGGCGTATGGTCCCAGTATCTAACAAAATACTATGCCCCGAAGACCGAAATAAACAAAAAGGAATTTAGTTGGGACAGCGGTTATGAAGACTGCATATCACAAGTAACATCCAAAAGAGTCAAGAAAATAAATGCATTTATTAAAACAAGGAGGAAAAACAAATATATTTCATTTTATATTTCTATATGCTAAACATTAAACAACTTACCATCCTTGATAACGACGATGCTACACACAACAAACAATAACAGCACAGCTTTCATCTGAAAAAGTGAGATATTATTTTATAATATTTTAGCTAACTTTCCTAAACTACAATTTATCAAATTTCATATACATCTGGGTTTACGCGTCACAGGTACCGCTGAATAGTTTCGTCCTTGTGTAATATAGCAAAAAAGTATGACAGAAGAAAGGAGAAAGAGCATTTTTTGTGAATTTCTATATATCCTGTGCTCTCTCTAGGTAATAGTTATAGAATATCCAACGAGGTGTTATGGGGATATATCATGGACTGGGGCGAAATGAAATGGTCTTCCTGTCGAGGAAGACACTTGTATTTCATCCCTGTCCATGAGATATCCTCATAACACTGAGTTGAACATTCTATAAGTTGTTTATCGCATGTCTACATAGTTAATGTTTTGTTTATAAAAAAATCAATAAAATCAATAATGTTTATCATGTTAAACTGTTCTAAAGTGGTAAATACCTCGTAGGATGCCTCATAAAATAATGAATAATCTACTGCGACATAATTTGGGCTCAGCGACGTGAATTGCTATGTGTTGCCCCCGGACGAAATGACCAATCAAACCAGTATGATACTGAACGTCAACTAATCAAATTTTAATTTAAGCGCGAGCTCTTTTCAGCGCCTTGCCATGACTTTTGTATTTGTTTTGTTTAAAATTGACGATGGTGAAGACATAATTTTGTCACAATTCATGGAAGAAGTTGATGGATTCTTGAACAAGGACGATGCTCTTTTTTTTTTATATCTCAGGCTTTGAACGAAATTCAAGCCTATTTGCATCTACAATTACATATTCGCAGGTGCGGAATATTACTAGCGAGTTGGTAGCCACGCCCCTTGTATGATATCTGGTATAACGGCACGCTTTTTGAAAATGAAAAGTGTGCCGTTATACGAAATATCAGTACGCATTCGTGTTCCTGTATTGAATATATCATGCGACTTTGGACAATAGAAAGGACTCTCAGACATGCGATAAGGGAATAATATATGATATGATGATGGGTCGTTAAACAACATTCAGTTTAATTTAATTTGTTATTTATATAAATTGTTGAAATATTTTTAAATAATTATCCAGAATATTATAATTAGACAGTGTATAAGCTGAAAGTTGCACATTACAATAATAATATATTTACACAAAGATGAAATAGCCAGATGACGAGACGTACACAGTGCATAAATGAGAAAAATGGTCCTAAATAAATCAAAGCATCCAAAGTCAACATAACCGTAGATCCGCACCGCATCACAAACAACACACTAAGATAGGGCTACTCACTTGGAAAGCCAGTAGGCAATATGGCACGCTGGTTAGCTTAAATCGGGTTTTAAGTATACATCGATGTTCATATTATATGTATTTGGTTATCAACACATTTGTTATTTGATATACTGTGTACATTAGTAGTACATCGTATATATGAAATTATAAAATTATGCTTAATTAAAACATTGAATCTAATTTGGTGTTGATTTGTGAAATATAAGTTCATCAGTTACTAAACTAGCAACAACTGTTATTAATCCTCTTCACGACTGTCCTTCTTTATGCTACATAACGTAATGCTGATAATGTCACAAGCACTGAGACAGCAAAAGTAAAATATGACTATTTTTTTCGCATAAATAAAAAAATATTAGTTTGCTGAAGAAGAAATCTGTGGGAGTATATGCTTTCTTTTCTAGACGAAAACTATTGTGTATATAGTATATTAGTCTAATTAAAGAAGGGTCCCAATGATTAGTACATGCAAAGTGCTTATGAATAAATGCAGACAATTCTCAAGATTTTGCGTCTGTGTGATCAAGATCGATTCAGGAAGTTTCGACACCAAACCATTTCGACACCTAGACGAATCGGCACCTAGACGTTTCGGCATCAAACCATTTCGGCATCTATTTTAATTTTTGCCCTAGACGTTTCGGCACCCATTTATATTTGAGTATTATAATGAAATAAAGAAATTAAATATTTTCTATAAGATCACTTGTAATTCATTTAAAATACAAAGTTGATTGCCTTAACGGCAACTCAGAAGCGGTTTGGAGTCTGAATACAACTAAAACATGAACATAAATAGGACTCATATGATAATCACTTGTTACATTTAAGTAAAGAAAGATACAAATATCGGACAGGGAAAGCAGCATTCAAGGTCGACAGTCATCCCAATAAAACGGGACTGTAAATAAAGAAATCCCCGCCATGAACTATTCTCTAACCAACAAGGCAGCATTAGTAGGTTATATAAGTAAAACAAAAATATGCCCGTGTTTATATAAATACAAAAAACAATAGCCTAGAAAGCCAAACAAAAGGTACTCAGTCACTTGGCAGAAGCCAGGGCAACAGGAGAATAAACCATTGAGGGCACGACAAGACAATATTGCAGACAAACATCAAACGCCACCGTCCTTTTGGGCTTTAGGAAGACGATATCATAGGGTCCAAAGCCTGTACGGTCATCACACAATTAACGAGGAAAGCACAGTGGCGAACTGTAAATGTGTCCACAAAGAAGCATGCAGTGAGTTGCAAAACGATAGGGTCATAACCTTTTTTCATAAACCTTTTAACAAGTCTAACAAAAAATAGTATGAAAGTGATCATGACCAAGGATCTTACGAAAAAGAAATATAAAAAGATCGGACAGGGAAAGTAGCATTCAAGGAGGACAGTCAACCACAAAACACAGAAACAAACAGCAAACAGACAAACAAGAAGGCAAAAACAATAATAAATGCAAACGACATCACAAACACAAAAGGGTTGACAATAGGGCTACCGCCTTGGAACGGTCAGTGGCAAAGTAGGCCACTGGGAAGATTGTAAATCACATCACCTTAGAATTCAGGTTGTCATAGTCCTTGTCGCAGAAGAGTTGTTAAATTACGTTTATATTTGGAAAGAAGATCAGGGTTACGATAATACCATTTTGCAAAGGTTTTACGAAGATTATCGATAGCCCTGATGGAGTAGGTCTTTAGTTATACAACGATTACGAATATTAAAGTCCTCAACTCGAGTACAAGCTCTAGAAAAACGAATAAGTTGAGACACATAAGAAGTTGCTCGGGGTACATCCCCATCTAAATGGGGATAATTAACAATATCAAAATTAAAATCATCTCTCTTATCAATGATTTTGCTAATTATTTCACTATTTTTAATAGAGAGATGTTAAACGAGAATGAAGCGTCATTATCAGAAATATTAGCTTTGTTAAGTTGGAAGTTCTTTAGGATATATATTTATAACCTTAGTATAAAATAAAGGGTTGTCAATGTTCAATAGGTCAACCAGCTACCGAGAGGTGTCAATAAAGGCTTAAATAACATCTGCCTGGGTATCTGGTGAAAGACTCAACATGAAATCTCTTTCATAACAATATAAAAACAAATCTGCGACAAGTGGTGCACAGTTGGGATACCAACAATTTGTTTATAAACGGTAGTTCCATTCCTGACGAAAATATTATCTAATAGAAAAATAAGTGATTCACAAACTTCATGGCAAGTCCGCATAGTGTCCAAACTGCCGTTAGTAAAAATCGCTTTAATATTGTTACAGGCCAAAAATGTATATTTTCCCATGCAAAATATTTGTTTGAATGAGAGCAATAAGCTTGTCTAAACCAGGATATTTTGAACATGCTTAGAAGTGTTTGACTTGTAAAATATAAAAGTATAAAATAAACTTGACTGTTCCAAGGCGGTAGCCCTATTGTTATTGAACTGTTCTTCTTGCGAACGCTATATCTTTAGTTTTTGTTTGATGTGTGTTTTACAACTCTGTATGCAGAAGAAATTAGCATTGCTATATATTGACATACATTATTCATATACAGTCGAACCTCGATAACTCGAAGTCAGCGGGACCATAGGGATATGTTCGAGCTATCGGTGGATTCGAGGCATCGAGGTAACGGTAAAAACCAAAATATCTATCCGAATTTGTGTACCACCCGAAATAGTGTTACTTGTGTACGTGATGTATCGTTCTCAGTATGTTTTTTATGTTCATAACGGATATATAACATGTAATTATTACACTGAAAATACAAGAAAACCTGCAATAATGTGTTTGTTTTATCATTTATTTAAAGAAATATCACACTAATAGATTTTACAATACATTCCGGAAGTCCGAATAATAAGAACAAGGTAAGACTGGTTTCCGTACATTATTTAATTAGAAAATCAACCGTGTTTAATTTATCGTAATTAACAGTAAACGAAGTTCACTAAACATAAGTTGTATCTGTCTATTATCGCTTTTCAATCATAAATGTTCGCACCTTTAACAATCAACTTTATCTGTTTTCGCACTATGATCGAACTTGCTACAAACAAATACAAACGCGTCGATTACAATTAATATGGCCGACGTCGCATGGCAACGGATCATCACCTTCGATTAAGCGAGGTTTAAATTCACACAAAAATGGATCTTCGGACCGTAAAAAGTATTCGAGCGAGCCGGGGTATTCGAGAAATAATATTCGAATAATCGAGGTTAAATTACATTGAATTATATAGGAGTTGTGTCGGGACCGGAAAATGTGTTCGAATTACCGATGGTATTCGAATCACCGGTGTTCGAGCTATCGAGGTTCGACTGTATACAACGAAGATCATACGTCAAGTTTGTCATATATTTCGTTTTCATCATTCATTAACACTATATTGATGGAATATAAGTGAGTATTATTAATATAAAGAATTTAGATACATTCATATAAGGATTTTTTTTATACTTTTCTACGGGATAATAGCGAGAGGGTGTACACTTAAAATCGATTGAAGCTAACCAGTTTCCTGCTGACATTCTTTTTCATAACATTGAAAAACAAATTTAATTTCTCGTTATAAGAAATATACCTAACACACCATGGTTCTCATTAATCAATGATTTAAATGACTATACAATTCCTTTGTAAAGAAATATAAAAAGATCGGACAGGGAAAGTATCATTCAAGGAGGACAGTCAACCACAAAACACAGAAACAAACACGCAAGCAGACAAAGAAGAAGGCAAAAGCAATAATAAATGCAAACGACATCACAAACACAAAAAGGGTTGACAATAGGGCTACGGTCAGTGGCAAAGTCGGCCTCTGGGGGTTTAAACCGGTTCTAGGGTGCACCAAACCTCACACTTACCCTACCGTCATCCCATTAAAACAGGACAGTGTAAATAAAGAGATCCCCGCCATGATCTAATCCCCAACCAACAAGGCAGCATCAATAGGCAATATAAGTAAAACACAAATATGCGCGTGTAAATATAATACAAAAAAAAAACAATAGCCTAGAAAGCCACAATGAAGGTACTCAATGACTTTGCAGAAGCCAGAGCAGTAAGAGAATAAACCATTAAGGGCACGACAAGAAAGATCATGGACAAACATCAAACGCCACCGTCCCAATGGGCTTTAGGTAGGCGCCATCATAGGGTCCACAGCCTGTCCAGTCATCGTACAATTAAAGAGGAAAGCATAGTGGCGAACTGTAAAAGGGTCCACCACCAAGCATGCAGTACGTTGCAAAATGATATGGTCATAACCTCTTTTGATAAACTTTTTAACAAGTTTAACAAAGATAGTATGAAAGTGATCATGTCCTAGAATCTTACGAAGTTTATAAATCACATCACCATAGAAGTCAGGTTGTGATAGTCCTTGTCGCAGAAGAGTCCTTAAATTACTTTTATATTTGGAAAGAAGATCAGGGTTACGATAATAAATTTTTGCAAAGGTTTTACGAAGTTTATAGTAACGGTAACCCTGATTGAGTAACTTTTTAGTTATACAAAGATTACGAATATTAAAGTCCTCAACTCGAGTACAAGCTCTAGAAAAACGAATAAGTTGAGACACATATACCCCACTATAAGAAGTTGCACGGGGAACATCCCCATCCAAGTGGGGATAATTAACAATGTCAAAATTAAAATCATCTCTCTTGTCATAGATTTTGCTAATTATTTTACCATTTTCAATCGAGAGATCTAAATCAAGAAAAGAAGCGTTATTATCAGATATATTAGCTTTGTTAAGCTGAAGTTCTTTAGGATAAATATAATTAACCATAGTTGGAAAGAAAGGGTTGTCAATGTTCAATATGTCATCCAGATACCGAGAGGTGTCCTTAAAGGCTTTAATAACATCTGCCTGTGTATCTGGTGAAAGACTCAACATGAAATCCCTTTCATAGCAAACATTTGCAAAGCGAAATTGAAGTAAAATATCTTTTCAATGTGACAAACAAGAATGTATTTAACATTTTGCATTTCTTTGGGAAAAGTGTTAAACTTTTGAATACATTTAATTGCTTAATTAAAACATAAAATAACCCTAAATACTAATATGTAACAATTACCCCAAATGCAGTGTCAGTTAAACTAAAACTTATTTTAAGGTGCAACCTACCTTGACTAACAATATAATGTCCACAACCCGATAGTAAGACAAAAGAAAACCACAGCAGTATTTATACACTGGTTTAGATAACGTTTCTATGGTGCATCAACACAAAGCGTTTTTGTTTTATAATAAAATATGCAAATCATACTAAATAATAAACGATATGCTTAGATATATCGGAATGTTTCCTTGTTAAGAGATTGTGAACATTCCCAGACTGACGTTATATCTGAAGGGGTCGCTCCGTGTACTGCATGACAATTGACAACTAAATAGACCGTAGATAAAACTGTTTATAACACCCGTTTAAATCGTACATTTTAAAGACATTTTCAATAGTTTTTTCTGCATAAGAGATTTTCTTTAAACATTTTGTACAGTAAGTATGTTATATATATAGACAGAAAATGCAAAAATAGTGGTAGGTCACCATAATTGTTAAAAAATTAAAAAATAATGTGTAATGCCACAATCATGTCAATCTGTCCAAAAAGTTGAACAAGTCCATGGAATAGCTAAATAAGTAAATAAGACATTTTTGAAGTTTAATCATTTATTCATTGGTCACAATTCTGCTAAAATTGTATTAAAGTAAAGAACATTTAATTGTAATAACATTTAAAGGTCATCTTTATGTAAAACCTATATGTTTTACAAAATCTGTTGAGACCATTACCAGAATTTATGCCTTATTGCCTACTGACCGTTCCAAGTCGGTAGCCCTGTCTTCACCACCCTTTCTGTTGTTTTTTGTCTCTTTCATTGTAGTTTCAAGTCCTTGTTTGCAGTACAGTGCGGATCTACGATGCCATTGCGTTCGGACGCTGTGGTTTCTATAGGACCCCATATATCATTATGCACAAATTAGCCCATAATGATACAATTTCCTTTTTTTTTGTATGTTCCCAATGAGAATTTGTTTAAACTTTCTAAGCACATAGTTTAACATATATAAAAACAAAATGTGCAATAAATATGTTAGGTCCCCATGCTTGTTTAGATTTTTTTTTGAAACCCTACCCCTATGCTAAAAGGTCAAGTTTTGTATAAAATTATATAGTAATTTTATATTTTCCTATTTTGTTATGTTGCTAATAACCATGCATATTGAGATTTAATATTGGTTTTTGAAACACTACCATTATGCTTAAATTTTTTAATTTTGTTTGAATGTTTACAAAATGCTATATTTTTCCTATTTTATGTATGTTTCTAATAATAGGCATTTATATAAATAAAGACAATAAAAAAAAAGTAAAAAAAAAAAGACAATAAATACAACTAGACATCAAGAGCAACATTCCTGTAAATTTTTAGGAAAATCCATTAAATAGTTTTAGAAGAGAAAAGTCGCCCAAATTGTTGCGCATGAAAAACTAAAGAAAATGCCTTTAGGCTGGGATTTTATTTGAACGACTTAAACGATGTAAGGAAAAATAAACTCAATAATTTATATGGGAATAATGACATATAGACGAATTATAGATTTCAGTTCAAATACAAATACAACCACCATATTCTGTTTACGTTGTATTTGCAACTAAATTAAAGGAGATAATTTGTGTTTGTGATACAGTTTGATGACTCGGCGATTATTATGTATATTAATCAAGCATAATAATTCTATTTTGAGGTGTTATCTAAGTGCAGTTGTACTGAATCATAACTTCAACCCCATATACATTAAAGGGACACATGGCAATCTTGAAGTTTTCATTTAGGATTAAAATTAGTTTCTCGATTTATTAATCCAGCATTGATTTTAAACCTGTTGGCCTATAAGTAAATAATACAGTACGTCAGTTTCAGATATAAAGTCGCAATGCAGTTTGTAGTCATTATGTGCACATAGCGAACGCTGAATGTTATCGACGAGGTTACATGAACCGCCTCAGTAAACCATATACCACGCTGACAGTTACAAGTGTTAGGAAGCTAGATGCAGACGTGGTAGCAGTGTTATCTGTAAACATAGATGTACGACTTTGGTATATATACATTCAGAACGGGTAGATAATGCATGTAAATTCATAATTTTGTATTATCTTGTAAAATGGATCAAGAGGGTACGTCAGGCTTTTTTTAAAAAGAAAAATCTAAACGTTCATACATGTTCCAATTCAAATTTTGCAACGTACTGCATGCTTGGTTGTGGACCCTTTTACAGTTCGCCACTATGCTTTCCTCTTTAATTGTACGATGACTGGACAGGCTGTGGACCCTATGATGACGCCTACCTAAAGCACATTGGGACGGTGGCGTTTGATGTTTGTCCATGATCTTTCTTGTCGTGCCCTTAATGGTTTATTCTCTTACTGCTCTGGCATCTGCCAAGTCACTGAGTACCTTCATTGTGGCTTTATAGGCTATTGCTTTTTTGTATTATATTTACACGAGCATATTTGTGTTTTACTTATATTGCCTATTGATGCTGCCTTGTTGGTTAGAGATTAGATCATGGCGGGGATTTCTTTATTTACACTGTCCTGTTTTAATGGGATGACATTAGGGTAAGTGTGAGGTGTGGTGCACCCTAGAACCGGTTTAAACCCCCAGTGGCCTACTTTGCCACTGACCGTTCCAAGGCGGTAGCCCTATTGTCAACCCTTTTGTGTTTGTGATGTCGTTTGCATTTATGATTGCTTTTGCCTTCTTGTTTGTCTGTTTGCGTGTTTGTTTCTGTGTTTTGTGGTTGACAGTCCTCCTTGAATGCTACTTTCCCTGTCCAATCTTTTTATATTTCTTTAGCTAGCATATTTCACTACCGTTCATGAATAGTCTCAATCAAACCGAGACTGCAATATTTTGTATGTGTCGTGTTCGGCCGTTTCCAAAGGTTCATTATCATACTCTTTTATATAGCACAGTGGCGTTGCTTATACAGTGTGACGGCAGTAAAACGTCTCCCCGCGCTTGCAATCAGCTGAGGACTGTTATTTATTCGACCTTTGGAGATCGCTGAGCCCGATACTTATATGTAGTTATCGATGGTACATTTTCAATTGCTTTTGTTTTCTTACTTAATTTTCGATTCGGTGGTTTCACTACTCCGGCCGATAAAAGGCTCTGGGTATTGTTTAACCACTCATAGGATATGTTGTCCGCTTTTTTAATTTAGTCTTTTGGCTGTTACTTGTGATATGCAGGCTTCATAACCGCTGCTCCCAACTAAATGCCATTTTGTTTATTTCGCTCTTCGGGGCATAGCGCTGGACATGGGGGAGGAATATCTATATGTCCACCGCCATATGCATGCCATCTTCGGGATGGTTAAAATTATGTTCTATTGATTTTATGAATATTGAGTTCTGCCCAATATGCTCAACTCGGGGCTAGAGGGCGTGAGCGGTAGCTAGCATATTTCACTTCCATTCATGAAATGTCTCAATCAAACCGAGACTGCAATATGTTGTACGTGTCGTGTTCGGCCGTTTGCAAAGGTCCATTATCATACTCGTTTAGAACCTGGGTTGAACCCACTACGGCCCTTTTTGCCGGCGGTAGTCATATTATCAACCCTTTTATGTCTGTTTTGTTGTGGTTTGCTTTTTATTCATCTTTGTAATCGTTGTTTGTTTCTATGTGTGCTTTTTGTTAACTGTGATCTTTGAATGCTGCATTTCCTATTCAACTTTTATATCTAATTATTATAAAGTTATTGTTTATATTGACGCTTTCGAAAAGAAAATATGTATTTTATTTGTACTTATCTTGTTCGTCGATTTCAAAATATCTCCTATTATACTCTTTTTGTAAATTGTAAGACGGACCACTAGACACCCAGGAAAAGCCTGATGTTCCTCATTTAACAGTAGACCATGACCACAAAAAACAGGTCCAAGAAATATAAAGAGATCGGACAGGGAAAGTAGCATTCAAGTCTATGATCAAATTCAAACAATCGATTATATTTTATTAGGTCCTAATGAAACCCGTCTGTTTAATAATTGGCTGAGAGAATCCGACTTTATGAAGTAAGAGGGAACTAAATATAGATATAAATATCGAACAGGAAAAGTAGCATTCAAGGACGACAGTCAACCATAAACACACACAGAAACAAAGAACAACTATATATAAAAATTAATAAAAGGCCAAATAAGATATCACAAACACACAAGGGTTGATAATAGGGCTTTGCATCGGAAAGGTCAATCGCAAAAATGGCCACTGGGGGTTTAAACCAGGTTCTAGGGTGTACCAAACCTCACACTTACCCTACTGTCATCCCAATAAAACGGGACAGTGTAAATAAAGAAATCCACGCCATAAACTATTCTCTAACCAACAAGGCAGCATTAATAGGCAATATAAGTAAAACACAAAGATGCTCGTGTATATATAAATATAAAAAAAAACAGTAGCATAGAAAGCGACAAAGAAGGTACTCAATGACCTGGCAGAAGGTTATACTTCTTCATTTTATTGTTTTCATTGATAAGAGGTCAGTTCAAATCGAAATGCAGAGTTAACGACAAATAATATATCATGTAAATACATCAAATGTCAACATACCGTCCACTTTAGGTGTGCTGACAATAACACCGACAGATGTAGGTTTAACTCCACCGCCTAAAGTTATTGCTGGAGCTCCACTAGTAGAGTTGGGAGTCGTAGCACCTTTAATTGAAAACATGTTTACTAATGACTTACTTATGACTTAATTATGTTATGTACTGGGACCATACGCCTCTGGCCATGGAATGGTATGAACATACCACATTGAAGGTTCCATGTTCACCGTCATATGCATGCCATATTTTGGATGTAAACACTGTTCGTACAATTGACATTTGAAATATTGAGTTAATCTCAACCTGGAGCTATAGCGTATGAACGGTAGCAAGCATAGTTCACTACCGTTTAGTCTCAACCAAACCAAGACTGCATTATTTTTTATATTTATATTTTCATACTTGTTTTAATGTGTCCGGACTTAAAACAATACACATACATGTAATAAAATCAACAATATAAAAGAAACTTTCCCAAATCAAGAATGTAAATCGAGTCATTCAAAAGAGACTGAAAAATGAAAATATTTCATTTTAAATGTGGCTCTATGGAAAAGTAAAGAACTAACCGTCCCTAATCACGACAATGCTACACAGCACAAACAACATTAACACAGCATTCAGCTGAATTATAGAAAGAAAGCGAACAGTATTTCGATATAGCTTAACTATTAGATCATGGAGGGGATTTCTTTATTTACACTGTCCTGTTTTAATGGGTTTACAGTAGGGTAAGTGTGAGGTTTGGTGCACCCTAGAACCAGTTTAAACCCCCCGAGGCCTACTTTGCCACTGACCGTTCCAAGGCGGTAGCCCTATTGTCAACCATTTTGTTTTTGTGATGTCGTTTGCATTTATTGTTACTTTTGCCTTCTTGTTTGTCTTCGTGTTTGTTTCTGTGTTTTGTGGTTGACTGTCCTCCTTGAATGCTGCTTTCCCTGTCCGATCTTTTTATATTTCTTTAAAACAGAAAAGGAACTCAAATTCATGTTAATCCGTTTCTCTTGTAAATTTAGTGAGTGTACACTCACTAATATAGTTTTGAAATTAACTGCAGGATATCACCAGAAACATACATTTACATGCTTGTATTTACTGAAAAAGACAGCTGTCATTTGCTTTACATGTGCTTCTTAGTGCTACAAACTATCAAAGATAAATAAGAAGTCTGTATGAGTTTGTGATTTTTTTTAAAAACAACATAGATTTCGTTTGATATATGAATTGGCAAGCCACACCGGAAAGTGCGTCGATTCATACACGATTCCTGGTGTGACATTCTGGCCCATAAACATTCATATGCTCTCAAAGCTATGTTTAAAAGACTCGTACTTTATCAAGTATTATATACAACCAGAGAGCATAGACAAGATATAATGATAAAAGCAATACAGTACAATGTCTTTTTTGCCACTGATCGTTCCAATGCGGTAACCCTTTTATGTTTGGGATGTCCTATCTTGCCTTTTATTCATATTTGTAAATTCCGTGCATGTTTGTGGTTTATTGTGGTCCTTGAATGCTACATTTCCTGTTCGACTTTTATATCTACTTAGATATTTTCAATATAAATATATAACGATAAATATACCCACATATCAATTTCTCTATAAATGTAAACTAAATAACACATGTCTCTGTGTTGTTCGCAATATGCATGCAATATGCATGTTGAAACAATTGAACATCTGTCTTGGGAATATCAATCTACTAGAGCTTTTTGGACTGAATTACATACTTTGAAAAAACGGAAATGTACCTCTTGAATTGACTTTCCAAACGATCTCCTGTGTCCTGTGGCATTATTCAAGCTAAAGTATTTTCGCGTATTTTGTTTTAATTATTGCAAATTATTTAATTTTTAAGACTAGGTATGCACAAACGAATTCTAGTATTACATATTTTATTTTATATATAATACATATTGAACACTATAATGTATTATAGCCAATTCTAAGAGCTTCTAAGAGCAAACTGGAACCATTTGCAAAAAAATGGAGTTAAATTAGTTTATAAACGTAGATACAAAAATGGAACAGTAGAAGCACCATTCAATGACGACAGCCAACTACAAGCACACACAGAAACAAAGAACAACTTCAAAGATGAATAAAGGTAAAATAATACATCACAAACACAAAAAGTTTGACAATAGGGCTACCGCCTTGTTTAAATACATAACATTGACAGACAGTAATAGATAAAATAGTCTCCTGCTTTTCCCTTTTGATCCAAACCCACCACACTCACTCTATCTCCTCCTATTCGCTATTGTATTGTTATTTGGTTTTGTTTTCCTCGTCCGTTTTCTAATACTTTTTATATCTCTCCTGTTGAATACAATTTATTCTTTGGACTGCATACATGTAAAACGATACTCTGGTACAATTAGTTGCTTTTAAATACTTTTATATCTACTTTTATTGGGAATGTTTCACTTCTCAAAACGACGTGAATATGTTGATTACATAATTTATACTAAATACATATTTATCGCAAAACATATTTGACAGTGAACAACCAATAAATAATATTAAGACAATATGAAACTGATCAGTGAATGCACATGCCCGATGTAAACGTTATAAAGAGCGATACATGTGGCAATTCGGTCTCCCACACATTCGTACTTAGAGGTGAATTTCAAATGTCGAGTTTCAACTGTGTTGGTGGTCTTAAACTGATGTGATTTGGGTATTATTTTCAATTGAACTATGATTATTTGACAAGAACATGTAGGTTGCGAGGTTTGAAACATGTTTCAAAAAGTAGAAATTGGGTGAATCAGTCAACGCCGTCAAACAAAGAAATATAAAAATATCGGACAGGGAAAGCAGCATTCAAGGACGACAGTCAACCACAAAACACAAAAACAAACACGCAAACAGACAAACGAGAAGGCAAAAGTAATAAAAAATGCAAACGACATCACAATCACAAAAGGGTTGACAATAGGGATACCGCCTTGGAACGGTCAGTGGCAACAAAAGCCACTGGGGGTGTAAACCGATTCTAGGGTGCACCAAACCTCACACTTACCCTACTGCAAAGGATCAACTTTATCAGTATTTATTAACATTCACACTAGCATCACTAGGCAATATAAGTAAAACACAAATATGCTCGTGTAAATATAATACAAAAAAAAACAATAGCCCAGAAAGCCACAATGAAGGTACTCAATGACTTGGCAGAAGCCAGAGCAACAAGAGAATAAACCATTAAGGGCACGACAGGAAAGATCATAGACAAACATCAAACGCCACCGTCCCAATGGGCTTTAGGTAGGCGTCATCATAGGGTCCACAGCCTGTCCGGTGATCGTACATTAAAGAGGAAAGCAGAGTAGCGAACTGTAAAAGGGTCCCCCACCAAGCATGCAGTACGTTGCAAAATGATAGGATCATAACCTCTTTTGATAAACTTGTCTTGTTAACAAGTTTACCACAGATAATATGAAAGTGATCATGACCAAGAATCTTACGAAGTTTATAAATCACATCTCCATAGAAATCAGGTTGTGATAGTCCTTGTCGCAGAAGAGTCCTTAAATTACTTTTATATTTGGAAACAAGATTAGGGTTACGATAATAAAATTTTGCAAAGGTTTTACGAAGTTTATGGTAACGGTAACCCTTATTGAGAAGCGTTTTAGTTATACAAAGATTACGAATATTAAAGTCCTCAACTCGAGTACAAGCTCTTGAAAAATGAATAAGTTGAGACACATACATCCCATAAGAAGTTGCTCGGGGAACATCCCCATCCAAGTGGGGGTAATTAACAATGTCAAAATTAAAATCATCTCTCTTGTCATAGATTTTGCTAATTATTTCACCATTTTCAATCGAGAGATCTAAATCAAGAAAAGAAGCGTTATTATCAGATATATTAGCCTTATTAAGCTGAAGTTCTTTAGGATAAATATTATCAACCATAGTTGGAAAGAAACGGTTGTCAATGTTCAGTATGTCATCCAGATACCGAGAGGTGTCATAAAAGCTTCAATAACATCTGCCTGGGTATCTGGTGAAAGACTCAACATGAAATCCCTTTCATAGCAAAATAAAAACAAATATACGACAAGTGATGCACAGTTCGTACCCATAGGGATACCAACAATTTGTCTATAAACGGTGGTACCATACCTGACGAAAATATTATCTTATAGGAAGATGAGTGCTTCACAAACTTCATAGCATAGTATAATTGTCTAGACTGCCGTTAGTAAAAATCGCTTTAATATTATTGCATGCCAAATATGTAGTATTTTCTCTACCGAATGTTTCTCTTTTCAAAGTTTGAAAGGAGAAATCTGGAAATTGTCGAACACAATAAATACAAACAATAATGCAGTCTCGGTTTGATTGAGACTGTTCATGAACGGTAGTGAAAAGTGCTTGCTACCGTTTACGCCCTCTAGCCCGGGTTGAGCGGAACTCAATATTTAAAATGCCAATAGTACAGACATTCGAGCCATCCCGAAGATGGTATCAAAACATAAAGAGGGAATGACTCTTTCATGAGTTCCCTTCGTTTTTGAATTTTTTACTGGAGAACGTTAGATATTTTATTTGATTGTTGTTGGACATAAATCTTAGCCATCATATATGCAACGAAATAGGAAAATCAATGGTGCAATGACACCTTAAGCTAAGATGAAGATTTTCGTTTGTGTTATATGCTTCTTTATTGTCTTTCATTAACGACTGTGCAGGTGTGAATGTGAGTGAGCATTATTTTATATATGGAACTGTGTTACTGTCATTTAAATAAAAGTTGCTCTACCTTAAAGTAAGACATTCTCTTTTGTTTGTCAATGTTGTACATGTGAGACTTCCCATTTGAAAATGTGTATTGTTAAATTTCTTTTAGAAAGCATACAACAAACCATTTGGGAGAATAATGCGCTTTGTGCATATAAAACAAGAAGTTACATAGCACCTTATTTTTCCAAGTTGGCGATATCAATGTCGGATAAACAATATTCTAAAAACGATTATTGTGTGTATGAATCTTATCCTGATGTACACTTAATTATGAAATCCGCAATCATTAGTTATTAGTCATCAATATTTTAGAGTGTCATACCTTTATTTGTTTTCTTATAAAATAGTTAAAGAAGGAAACATGTTTATTGTTATGACCAAGAATGTAATCGAACCTGGTTATCAAAACCTCTGACGTCACGTCCTTCAACTGTTATGACGCCATTTTAAACGATTTTCAACGTCGGAAAACATCCAAAACAACGATGACGTTAGTTTAAATCAACGCTACGTTCAAACAACAAATTGAACTTGTGAAAAACAGGATAAAGCTGTATATGTTCTTCGTTTGGTGCTGAGAGATGGGCTTACAATGTAAGATGTGAGAATGTGTTTGTGTTATGTTCAATCTCTCTATAAGATCTGTGTATAAAATCCGTAAAAATCAATGTCAGATAAAAAATAAAATATTTCCATCTGGTTTATATTGTGCGATATCAAAATATGATGTTTGGGACTTGAAACACATCTGAACTGCGGGCCTACGGCCCTTTGTACCGATGGTCCTTATGTCCCGCCCATAAGTTATTGATCTGGGACAATATAAACTCGCTGGATATATTTTATTTCTTAAATTAAACATTTTGAATATAATAGCAAGCTCTTACCATGACAAAACTTGTTTTTGAATAAACTGAATTACTGTATTAAAACAGACATACCATTAATTACTAGAGTAGTATAGATAGTAGGGGTATAGGGCCAGTTTCCCTCCCGCGGGGAACGAGAACAACTAGTGAAATATGCCAGGGGGACTCAGGCGTTACTCTCATTTATATCACTAAGATCTAAATGTAAGTCACGCCTAAATCAACACCAACATATTTCATTAGTTTTCTTAAGCACCCCGCTCAAGGAAACTCACCCTATACCCCTACTATCTATACTACTAATCAATCTGGTTTGATTGCTATTTTAATAACATAACATGTGCAACTCATTATCATAACATTTGCAACTCATTAGGCAAAGTCAGACGGAACCGGGCAGTAGTCTTCATCATCGCTCTGCATATCATTTTTTACCATGGAGTATTTTATTTTTCTACACTTTGCTATTTTGTATTTCAGTTCAAGAAGCTCTTCTCTATTTTTAACCAGCTCACGTTCATTATTATCCATTTCAACCAGCAATCTTTTTCGCTTATTGACTTTGCTCGTTTTGGTGTCCATAAAATCATCACGAACTACTTCATATTCTACTTGGAGTTGCTTACCTCTCATCAATTCTCTTCTATATTTAGTCTTTTAAATGGTTAAGTTTTCTGCAAACCTTTTCTAATCTTTCTTGTTCCATTATATAATAATACTATATATAATTATTTTTAAACCCTTATTTAATAGTTTCAATATCCTTGAATGCTACTCAACTATTACAATTAACATCTATCATACTCTGTCATAGTATATTTTACTTGTATGCTAATGTTTCTTGTCCATTATCTAGTATGTACCGTTTATCATCATAAGCTGATAAACTTTTTTTATTTATTGCATAGCTGCTAATGTTATGCTTTTGTGATTTAATGACTTTCATCTCATGGTGAGCTTCTGTTGCCGTAAACAAAATCTTTTTGTAATCATCATGTGCTATCTGTTTTTTAACAACACACTTTTTAACACCCTTACATTTCTTTGTACCAGTCTCATTATCTAACACATACGAATATAATTTACTTGGTAGTCCGACAAATTCAACAATAGGCATACCGCACGTTTCATCTTTCATCTTGCCAATAACCTTTTTATTATCATTAAAATGAAACTGACTTTTTGGATCATAATCACAATTATCAAACAGTTCTTTATCCTTGTAAACGTCTGCATAAACATCTTTTGTTTTTATTTCATAACACAAGGAATCGGTATCAGTAAATAATAACTTAGCTTTTCTATCATATTTGTGTTTGATATAGTTGTAATGGAAATCATACATCAAATATTTTGACAAGTCTAAAATACACATGCCAACATAACAAGGACGATTTAAAACTAATCGTTCTTTTATTCTGTTTATGGCAAATAAATTTTCATTAAACATTTTACAAGAAATAAATGAAGGTCTTGCTGCATATTTTAAGAGAACCTCCTCGTCGTGAGTCAATTTAACATTAATTATTTTTCTCAAATTTGCCATAGTTTTACCAAAAACTGAATTGTTCATCAGTTTGAAGAAATCCTTTTCAAAAGCTTTTTTACCAGCTGTTCTCTTAGCAGTATTAAAGTCTATGTATGTTTTCAACAACTTTGATTCGTCGAACTGTAGTATTTGGTGTATTTTTGTTACATTTAATCCAAGCTTTTTATACAATTCTAAGTTTCTAAAATGCACGACATACTTTTCTTTATTTTTCAACGTCGTAACAAGTTTATTAACATTACAATGTCCTAAATTAAACTTCTGTTTTAAATTTTTACAATAGTCTGACAACCACTCATCTTTTATATTTAAACTTTCTGGGGCGAGAGGATAATCATTATGCAAGTCATGCAGTTTCTCAGGATACGTAATATCGCACTCACATGTAATTTGATTTTCCTTTTTCAAACTAATCAACCCACTTGAAGTTGCCAGTAGGTAACGGTTGGCACATAGCCCACCCATACAAGTTATTAGCATCAAGATATATTATGTACTTGCTTTTTTTTCCTTGTCATAGTTTTTCATATATTTATTGTTAGCCTGTGAATATCTGTTTGCGATATAACTCGTGCCACCTCTTAATCCTTTTTCCACAAACAAATATTGATCAATATCAGTTATTAAATCAAGTT
Source organism: Cyrtodaria siliqua (assembly GCA_037043455.1). NCBI lineage: Eukaryota > Metazoa > Mollusca > Bivalvia > Adapedonta > Hiatellidae > Cyrtodaria > Cyrtodaria siliqua. Next base: position 48,496 of record JAWPHD010011859.1, read on the forward strand.
GGATACCAGTCATCTTGAGGCATGCATCCCAGGCTAAACCAGGACTACTGAAGTAATGACAAGGATCTAATTTGTAATACTCAATGCACATTTTTCTAAAGTTTTCAAAAACATCTGTCAGCAACAGCACATCAGTCTTAACATACAGATCATGATATTCTCCCATACTTTTAATCTTAAATGTTTTCCATATTGTTTTAGCATGATCATAATCTACATCTGAAATGTGCTCATCATTTAATTGAGAATAAAAGCTATCTTTGTCGGGTAACTTAGTATCCTCGAAGCGTTCAAAACTGTTCATGTAATCATAAGGATAAACACCTTTTCGTTTTATTAATTCTAGCTTATCATCAACGTATTCCTGAGAGGTGTATTGAAACGAAGGGACGTTTTTTACTAAATTTTCTAATGATTGAGACATAAACTGAAAACTGTCAATAAACACCTAACTTTGTCCTAACATAAAAGCCATGTACTTTTCCATGTTATTTGGTATAACATTTATGTTTCGTTTAAACTTTCCGATGTGTTGCATTATAAAGTGAGAATCATTGCCTTTCAAGTTATGAAACACAACAGGTATTTTTCTAGTCAACCTGAAATTAATATTACATATGTCATGAGCGCTTCCCCTATACTTCCCAGTTATGTGACAATGGTCCCTGACTTTTCTGATGGAGTTTTTGTATGCCACTGTATAACCCGCGTCATCTTTTTTGAGAGTTGTTGCAAAACCATTACCACAAATATGGCATGATTTAATTTTTTGGAATCTAGCTTCTTCTTCCTGTGACATTACTAGATCTTTTTTAAAGTTTGCATTCATAGTTTTCTTACACCACTTTTCTTCTTCTATAATTTTTTCCAAAAACATGTAAACAGCATCAGGTCCTCTATATGTTACGACTGGTTTTGAATATTGATCATCATAACAGCAAACAACCTTGTACCCATAACTGCAATCAGTATGTTTTTGATATGCTTCTGTATGTGATGTTTTAGGATTGTTTGTTGCTGAAGAAATACTCTCAGTTACTGCTTCAAAATCAGCATATATAACAAACAGAACCATTAGCTATCTGTCGTAGTTTTTAAACTTAACTTTTTCATCTTTGTTTGGCATCTCTACTGCTTGCTTACCATTAAGTGAAAGACAAACAGGTTTATGTTTTTCCAGAACTCTTTCTAATTTAAAGCACTGCAAGCATGTTTTACAAAACCATTTGTCCCCTTGCATGCTGTTTGATTAAACATCAAACTGTTAAAATCTTTTATCCACACGTAATGATTTTTTTCTTCTTTGGTAATTAAAAGCATACCACATGTTTTTTTCTGCTTTTGATATGTGCAAAGGGTATACTTGATTATCTTCATACCCAAATATGTTAAAACAAATGTTGTTTTGTTTTTCTATTTTTGGGATTTGTTTGATAGTAACAGGAAATGTAATTCCTTTGTAATCAAGATCACCAATTTGCTTTTTATACTTTGTTATTCTTTGTGGTTTATTATTAGCAGGGAATTTATAAGTCAAATTACACCATCTAAAACATTCGTTATCTTTTCATTTTTTATATTTATTAAACCTTTTTTGTGATGTTTCAGTTCTTTTGGAAATGCTAAATACGAGCTACCTCGCAAAGGCTTGTACTTTACTCGATTTATGTAATGTGCATCTAGTGATTCAATTACCCAACCACTCCCAAACTGAATCCAATTTCCAATTCTATTTATAATTTCTTCCCGTGCTTTGTCTAATGCTTCTGATATTTGATTTTTGTTTAATATTATTACAGCCTTTGAGGCAAAGTAAGCTGTTTTGTACACACAATCAAAACCTCCTCTATCATCCGATACTTGTTTATTAAAAGTAAGTTTTACATCAACGTTTAATTTAAATCAAGCTGTTTTTCCTAGTTCTTTTTTAAGAAAGTTCATAACTCTTGATTGTGTTTTTTGTAGTTGTCTGAGCGGATCACTACTGACAACATTTACTTTAAAAACCTTGCTATACTGTTTTGGGATGTTTCAATTTCTCGGATACTCATTATATAATATTACATAAGATTATTTCTTTAAGACCCTATTAATTAATTAATTAATTAATTATTCCCTGGTTAGATTATATTACTTTTTAACAGGAACGGTACTAAAATCTTTGATTTCCATAATTTCATTATCATCTTCTATCTTTGATATGTATATCAAACGTCCACGTGTTAGATCTTTTCTTCAAAATTGTTTTTTTCCAAAAGTCCAGCCGTCCAATCTTTTTTAAAAGCCACAATATCTTTTTCCAAGTGTCTCATATGAGTTTCCCTATGATTGTCAATATCCTATATACTATAGATTACATTATTTTACTCAACCATACATTATAATTTTAATTCCTCGGTCAAGTAAAACATCATAGTGGGCAATAAAAGAAACTTCGTATAACTTTGGATGGTAACTGGTTGCCTCTGAAATTTGTTTCTTGCACAAAGAACGTAATTTTTTTATATCTCCTTTTTTTATTTTCCATGACAGTTTTAGTTGTTTTACCATTGTTATGATTCTTTCTGTCAAATCTTGAAAGTTTGAAAAATGTATTAACTCTTTTTCAAGTTTATTCTTATCTTCAAAATCAATAGTTTTTGCATGTTCCGTTTGATCTTCCTTAAAGTCGTTGATTTCAATTTCTATACGTTTTTGATCTTTCTTAAAGTTTTTGATTTTCTTTTCTATACGTTCCATGTATATAATTACATAAGATAATATTTCTTTAAGCCTATATTTTAAAAATATAATTCTATATTAAAATATAATGAATTGCAAATATTGTGAAAGAGTTTTAGATATTATTGATCCTCCTGAGGTGTGCTCAGATTGCATCTTATTTTACATGACTAATAAAAAGAAGCTTTGTGAATATAGTACCAGAGCCAAGCTGTGTTACAAGTGTACTTACGCATGTATAAATTGTAACGATACTTGTGCAGTTTTCGATAACGAGCGTGTTTGCCTTAATTGCGGCACTCACAACGGTTACAATCTTATTGCAGGTTACATTTACAGCCAAAAGAAAACTATTTATCACAGAAAGTATCATTTAGATAAATACTTGGTAGCATTTGATTTGTCTTCTAAAAACAGACAAAGATTTGAAGATTTGTTTTACAAAATTGTAAAGATTTTAGATCAAATAGATGGGTCGAAAAAGATCAATCAAATTTGAATACATTTTTCAGAAAATATTTAAAATATTAAAAATAGAAAAATAGAAAAAGAAACAAAACCGATTAAAACAAAATCAACCAGAGAAAAGTACGAAAGTCAGACAAGAATTACGACTGAATGCCATGACCGTTTAACTTGAACAGATGCTCCGCAGGAGCATCTCTTCCAGCTTAATGTCCGTTAAGCTTAAACCTTTTCATGTACATTTCCAGAGGTTCTGTTATCATTATTTTGAATTTCTAATATTTTATTAAAGACAATCCTAATTATCTCCTCGTCATTTTCTAGTCCTGTGGTTGTTTGGACATATGATAGAAGTTGTTTAAAACTTCTATGATGTGTTTTTAACAAAGTCTTTTTTTTCTGTTATTCTTGTTTTACTTGCTAAAACAGCAACTACTGGAGGAACTGCACCAACTGCAGCCACGAAAACAGGAATTGCCGGAAACAATGCCAATACGGCAGTACAACCAATTATCCCACTAACAATGTGTAATGTTGTGTTTATAATACCGCACAATTTATAGCTACGTCTGTATGCAGCCACAAGTCGTGTCAAATGATCAATTAATTCTCCTTTGTTAGTAATTTGTGTCATGTATAATTACAGTTAGACAATAATTTAATCAAGATATTTAGAAAATAGTTGCTCATGTTCTTTGGATGATATTTTACCTATTTTTAATAATTCATCGATTATGCTAATACCTTTATTTATTATCTGTGTACTATTATTTCCTGATTCAATACTTCCACATACTAACTCCAGAGCACTTACCAAATCATCAGGACTATTGTAATATTCAACATCAACACAACCTCCTAAAATCTTTTTGAACTTTGAAGAACCTTTATGAATTGATAAACCAGATAATTTTGTTAGTTCCTTGAAAGCATTCTGAGACAGCTTTGAATAAGTTTCTTTATTATTGTAACGCTTTGTTATCAAGTCTATAAAATCATCATCCACTTTCATATCTAGCACAACTGCTTCTCCTTGTTTAGCAATAAGTTTGTGATGACCAACAAGCTTGGGCAAATCAATTTGTAAAACTCCATAGTGGCCATCTTTGTTGACTTTGTAGGAATTTCTTTTTTGTTGTATTCCCTCACCTAAAAATACATCACTATGCAGAAGCATTGCATCAATTCTTTCTCTATTATATTTTAAAGCGTCTGACTCTTTTTGTATTCTTTACCTGGCCTGTTTATAGTTTTCTTTCGCGATTGCATTCTTTTCTTTTTTAATTTGGTTAGCAAGAATAACCCTATCGCGACCATTTTTTTGAATAATCTCACTAACCCGCCCGTGTGTGCTTCCAAGTTTTGAGTTATCTCCGGCCATGCTTGATGGTAAGGGTAAGTAATGTGAATCTATCACTTCTTTGTCGATTCCAGCATCTAGATTACCAGTAGTTGGTTTACGGGGCTCTTCAGCGAATAACTGGGGTAATCCCTGGTACATTTGTTTTTCTTGTACTTCTTCGCCTATTGCAACTTTAAGAGTGGCTAATTGCTGACTTATTTCCGGAAGAGAAGCTAACTGCTCGGTTAGCTGTTCTGACTGACTTTTTATTTCGCTAGTTACAGGTTTAAATATGTCTGGGTATAAATCACGACTAGCTCCTTTTTTTAGTCTTTTTCGGATAACTTTATTCTCGTATTCTTTGACAAGCTCACTCGCTTTTCGCATTTTATCTGCTAATTCCTTCCATTTTAACAACGACATGTAATAATATAAGTTAGATTAAAATAAGATAAATTAAGATAAGTTAAGACGAGTACACTTCTCAAAACTGCTAACTACACCGCTCACGTTTTATACACTTTTCAAAACAGCCAACTACACCGATTTAAAATATGAATAATTTTGTTAATATCATTATTTCATAGTTGTTTGTAATTAAATAAACAAATAACACAAAGCTGCACTATATGAGACAAATTTTTATTTTATTGAAAAACATTCAACCCATCGATATATATAACCCAAAACGTGAGCGGTGTAGTTAGCAGTTTTGAGAAGTGTATTATCCAAGCATTATTATAATGCAAATCCCAAACTATGATATGAAAACAGAAAACGGTAATTTTAAACAACTATGGAACTTTATGCCAGACTGTTGTTTTAGGATGTTAATTTGCGGTAATTCAGGTTCTGGCAAGACAAACACATTAATTCACATGTTGCTGAAACCTTTAGTTTATTACGACAAGATTTATTTGTTTGCTAAATACTTGGAGCAGTCTAAGTATCAGGTTTTGTCACAAAAACTTGAAAATATAGCAAAAAAGAATAAAATCCCAGTCGAAGATATATTAGAATGTTCAAATGATGAAGTTATTCCTGTGGATACTTTAGATTCAGATAACCAGAAAATAGTCATTTTTGATGATTATGTTTGTGAACGCAATCAAAACGATATTATTAATTATTTCATACAGGGAAGACATAAAAATTGTTGTGTAATGTATTTATCTCAATCTTATTAAAAAACTCCCAAAGATATTCGTTTGAACTGTTCTCATTACATCTCATTTGCGACTCCGGTTAATCGCGAGCTGGGTATGCTTTCCAAAGAACAAGATGTCAGCAAAGAGCAATGCAGAAAAGCGACTGACAAGCAGTACGGCTTTCTGTATCTGGATCGACCGAGGAAGTTGATCAAAAGAAACTTCACTGGTGATATTTAATATAATCATATTATATCTAATGGGGCTTTTTAATGATCTTGGCGAGGAAGTTACTACTGGCAGTGTTAATATTACAAACTTTGGTATTGTGCTGTCTGAGTACGTAAAACAAAAACATTTGGTTAATTATCTTCACAAGGGTAGAAACCAGGAAAATGTTTTGAGAAGTGACATGAATAAAAATAAAAGTATTAATGTAGGCTATCCGGAAAAAGCAGATGATGTAGCAACAAGGCAACATACTCAAAGAAGATTAACAAAGATCATACATGATTATAATATTGATAAAATTCCAGACATGATAAAAAATTTGACAACAGGTGTTGAAGATAAACTAAGTCATATACAAACAAAGTTACAAGCAAACCGTGAAAAAATGATTGAAATTCACAAAGGATTAAAAGATGAAATAAAAATTTTGAGTGATGCTTTGAAAGAGCTAGAAAAGAAAGATGTATTGGAAGAGAGTGAAAACTACAAGAAATTAAGTGAACAAATAAGAACTGGCGTTCAAAATATTAACACACGGATTAGAGAAATCAACAAACAAATGGTTGATAGCAATGAACTAGAAACTGCTATTGCTGATGCTAACTGCTTTTACTACCGAAGTAACTCAAATTAAAATATTAAATGAGCAGATAAACACCAACGTTGCTGATATCAACAAAGAATTTGAAGACATCAAAAAGAAAATGGTTGACGGTAAGTCGCTGGAGACTGCTTTGAGCAAACTCGTTGACACTAATAAACTTGAGACTGCTATTGATGATGCTTCGAAGCAATTAAAAGCTGCTCAGAATGAAAGGAGCAAAGCTTTTGATGGTGAAATAGCTTTTCTTAAAGAGCATAATCAAAAGTCTGATAGCCGGCACACAGCAGTTATTGGTATAATTGATGAGTTGAAAGTAAAAGTAGAATATTTAGGTCGGATGCTACTTTTTGAATATACGATAGATGGAATAAGCATTATTCAAGATTATGGCGACAGTACTAATGATAATTTCTTTGTATCATATCCGACGCAAAAACCACTTGAAAGATCCAGACTTTCTCGAGATTTTCTCCGGGCGTTTACTTTTATACCCAATCCACTTGTAAAAGGTGAACAATATTATAAAGAAGATGATGCTTTGGACAAGTTTCTCATTCGTAAGGAGGGCCGTTATGTATTTGAAATAGATTTTACTTATACAGGAGCAGATATAGAAGAATTTTATATTTATCCATCACTTGACGCCGGAAAGCATCTCCGCCCGATAATAAAAAATGACAAACGAATAGTAAAAGAAACATTTGAATTATATCTCAAACCATCATATTTTGCTGCTTTCAGACCAGATATAAAACGCAACACTACACACGTTTTCAATTTTGAAAAATCAAGTTATAAACTATTTTACATACCGGAATAATTAGTATTAATATAATTTATCCATCCTATATTATATGGAACAAAACAATGGATTATCATCAGAAAAAGCGTCAATAATTAATAGCTCAACGTTTTCACACCGAGTAATTTTACAACTGTATTTGACAGACCATTAATATTAGGTAAGAACAAACAGTACGGCATTGGACTTGATAAGATTAATTCTATGACTTACTCATGGTACAATATTAGTGAAGATTTTAATAACAAAGTGATAAGGTATAGCAATGGAACAGATTTGAAAACTATTAGTTTTGCGAATGGAAATTACAGTTATGCTGATATTGATAATTCGATAAAAGAAGCATTGACTGTAAACAATGATTTAACCGATGACTCGCCTATCCCGATAAAAATCGAGTTTGATTTATCAAGTTTCAAATGTTTAGTTATCGTTCTAAATAAATTCGTACTTGATTTGAGAGAATTAAACTTTCACGCCTTGATTAGGTTTGACAAAGATGCAGTTATCAGAGAAACTAAATTTGGAACTGTGACACCAAACATAACAAATTATATTGATACGTTGTATATCCACTGTGATTTGATAAGTAATTCTATTGTTGATGGATCATACGGGGATGTTATTCATGAAATAAGCACAGCTGATCTTACGAGATCATATCCTTTCAAAGACGAACCGATAAGAGTCGGGCTCTGTGAAGTAAACAAAACGATCATTAACAGTATTAATATTTACATAACCGATTTCTCAGGTAAGATTATTAATCTTAATGGTGTCCACACATCATTTCGATTTGTTTTGAAGGAATTATTGTAACATAAGTTCTATGGCACATTTAAAAAAAGTTTATGACACTAGTACGGGAACATATACTCAAGTTGACCGATTAACTGTAGCCGGCATATTTGACATTTTTTCAAAAGTCGGATCAAAGATATTTAGTGAGTCTGTAAAAACAGCAGGCAAGAAAGCATTAGAAACTGCTGGAAAACAAATCTTAGAAAGTGGTTCTAAAATACTTGGGGATGAAATAGGAAAAATGGCTGCTGATAAGTTAGTTTCAGTTATTAAACCTAAACCAAAAGGTGAGATAATTTTAAAAGAACTTACAAAGGCTGGTAACAAAAAAGAAGTTGTAGCTGAAACTGAAGAAGATGTAGCTGGGACTGAAGAAGATGTAAATGCAAAAAATTAACAGATTACTATCCGGAAGAGGAATTCATGCAAGAATTAATCGATTAATTAATAAAAAAAAAAATCTAATTACTAGTATATACAGATGTTTCGAAGTGATAAATATAATACTAGATATGAACATGTACCTATTCAGTTAGATACTCCTATAGCACAACCAGGAAATGCTACCAGGCAAATGAAAAGTGGTTATCAGTTTACACTAAATGATAGAAGTTCTTACTTTGATTGGTATAATGCATATTTTGAAATCAGTTTTCAAGTAAACAAACTTGCTGATGGAGCCGCTTTCGCAGCCGCTGATGAAATTGCTCTAATTAACGATGCAGCTTCACTGATTGATCAAATGCAAGTAAAGCAAAATGGAAAAATAGTTAACGATGGAAATACCCTTCACAGATTTGTTAATGTCAAAAGCTTGCATGAAATTTCTGACGATTATGCAAAGACGATTAACCGGAACAAATGAATACCTTTATTTAGATACCACGGCTGTGGCAGAATCTCGGGATGATCAAGCTGGTTATAACCTAGGATTTACTACTCGTCATGCTTTAATCATAACTAATCAAAAAGTTGATTCTATAATTCCATTAAACAAATAGTCCTTCTTTGAAGGTTTGGAAACAAACATGCTTCCTCCTAGCCAGATTCAAATTAGCTTGAAACTGACAGATGATAATGTGCTAATTTTCAAAGCTGGTGGTGATGATGGCCGAGCAGTTATTAATAAATTAGTTTTGTGAATACCCAGAATGATATTTAACTCAGATGGTTTAAGTTATGTAATGGCAAATCATATGACATCAACATAATGGTCCTACCTCCGTGAAATGATACAAGAAAGCGGAAGCAGCCAAGCGACCGAGACCGTATTTAGAATAGTGGGTGGTGTTAAAAATCAGAAACACGTTTTTGTTTATCTGCAAAGGTAGGACAAGACTTATTCTCAAACGCAAAATCCTCATCTTTTGGATACGTTTAAGGTAAATGCTGCTAATGCTAATTGTTATTTACAATCAGCTAAATTGGAAGTCGGAAATGGAGTTTTTTATACAGAAACTGAATACAGCCATGATAATATCATAAGAATATTCAGAGATGTTATTAATTATTCTCACAAGCAAAATAATAAAAACACTGGAACTTTACTAAACGTGGGTAATTTCAAAACTCTTTTCCGAATGATACATTTTGATTTGAGTTATAAAGGTGATGAAGTCAGTATTGATCCAAAACAACTAAGTTTGAGATATAGGCTAAATATACCTCCTGCTGCTCCATATATAGTTTATGCTCTGATTCTCTATAAAGAAGATGTAGTTATTAATACCGTCGCAAATGAATTGGTAATAGTTTAATCTAACTTATAATATATATGACTTACGTAATTTTTTCAGTAAATTTATCAGATGGCCAGAAACGAAGTCTGGCAAAAGCATATGAAAACAAAATTGAATTAACGCTCAGGCTAAAAAATAACCAACTAACTGGAAACTTTCCTTTGCTACTTACAGCTACCCAGATTAACAATATTAACAAGGCTAAATCTGGCGGGCAGGGATTAGACATAAATATATCAAAATCGCAAATGAGATCTCAGTCTAAGAATGGAGGCTTTTAAGGCGCATTAGCTGGTTTGTTAACTAAAACAATATTACCAACAGTTGCAAAATTTGTTCCAAAAGTATTAGCACCACTAGCAATAGGAGCACTAAGTGGCTTGGTAAGTACTGGAATTGGCAAACTATTTGGAAATGGGATGGTAACTATTCCTAGTGACAAAATACAAGCACTTCTTGGATCAATTAAATTAACACTTGTACAAAGAAACAAGATGATAAAGTCTAAAGGTTGTTGTCCTATTAAACTGACAAAGCAGCAACAACAAGATGGAGGATTTCTTGGAATCCTTGCATCATTAGGAATTCCATTGATTGGATCTCTTATTAGTGGTTTAACTGGAAAAGGTTTGCAAGTAGGTAGAAAAGGAAAAGGACTAAGAATTGATCGTGGAAAAGGTTTGCAAGTAGATTCACAAATTAGACCGTACAGAAGTATCCCATTCATAAAACATTTTTTTTTTAAAAATAAACCTATCTCTAACTTAGATATAATAAAATGGGTCAGGCAGCTAGGTATACAAAAATTCAGGGGAGTGTTTAGCAAAAACAAATTACCGGCAAAACAAAATAAACAAGAATGTGGTATTATTAATCTTGATGATTATATCGGACCTGGTACACACTGGACTTGTTACTATGATAATTATTACTTCGATCCGTTTGGCATGAGCCCACCAAAAGAAGTTTTAACTTACATACCTGATATAAAATACAACACCATTCAATATCAAGATAAAACAAGTGTCCTGTGCGGATATTTCTGTTTGTACTTTATCAAAAAGTTGCAAGAAGGAAATAGTGTGTACAATATTCTTTATAAAATATTAAAACCGTACAAACCAATAGAAAATGAAAACATTATAAAATCATATTTTGTAAATGAAGTTTAATCTAATCATATTATATATGAGTTACTGTATAAAAGAAAAAATGGTTACTGAAAATGTTGATCCTAAGTATGTTTTAGCAAAAAATGGTAGAAAAATGTTAAGAGCAACTTGTGCGTCTTGTGGTATTACTAAAACAAAGTTTGTTAAAAACACAGAAGGTGGAAATATTGATATTCATAAAGCTTTGCTCCCTTTGCTACCCAAAAAAGGGCTAACACTTCCTGGTTATAAATATTGCGGTCCCGGTAATCCGCTTGATAGTGGAGAACCTTCAAATGAATTAGATGCTGTTTGCAAAGATCATGATATTCGTTATGATGAAAATCCTAGTAATAAATCAATGTGTGATAAAAACATGCTTACTGAAATCTAGTAAGTCTAAAACTATTGGAGAAAAGAAATATTCAGGATTTAAAAAGTAATACGACGTGATTACAAAAAGAAGCAAGCTTTGATTAAATGGAAGGGTTACAATAAGGATTTCAATACTTGGGTTCCGTTTAAGGATATTGAAAATATTAAATAATATCTTGAACTGAAATACAAAATAGCAAAGTGTAGAAAAATAAAATACTCCATGGTAAAAAATGATATGCAGAGCGATGTTTAAGACTTATGCCCGGTTCCGTCTGACTTTGCCTAATGAGTTGCAAATGTTATGTTAATGAGTTGCAAATGTTATGTTATTAAAATAGCAAACCAGATTGATTAGTAGTATAGATATTAGGGGTATAGGGTGAGTTTCCCAGAGCGGGGTGCTTGAGAAAACTAATGAAATATGTTGGTGTTGATTTAGGCGTGACTTATATTTAGATCTTAGTGATATAAATGAGAGTAACGCTTGAGTCCCCCTGGCATATTTCACTAGTTGTTCTCATTCCCCGCGGGAGGGAAACAGGCACTATACCCCTACTATCTATACTACTTACTAGCATGTAGTCAATATTCCTAAGATATTCCAATTAATCTAACATCGATTTAAAAATAATGAATGTTTAATGAAAAATAACTAATACTTTTCAGTGTTTATCCTTTCCGTGACAAGTGTTTACATCCATGTAACCTACCTTGACATGAACTACAAAGACCCCATAAGAAGTAGCGTGGGGAGGATACTTATCTAAATAGGGATAATTAACAATATTAAATTTAAAATCATCTCTCTTGTCATAGATTTTACTTAATATTTCTCACTTTTCAATAGAGAGCTGTAAATCAAGAAAACAAGCAACGTATCAAAAATATTAGCTTTGCTGAGTTGAAGTTTTTAGGATAGATAGTATTAACCATAGTAGATAAGAAAGGGTTGTCAATGTTCAACATGTCATCGAGATAACGAGAAGTGTCATTAAATACTTCAATTACATCTGCCTGCATATCTGGCGAAAGACACAACATGAAATCTCTTTCATAGCAATACAAAAACAAATCTGCGACAAGTGGTGCACAGTTCGTACCCATAGGGACACCAACAATTTGTCTATAAACGGTAGTTCCATACCTGACGAAAATATTAGCTAATAGGAAAATTAATACTTTATAAACTTCTTGGCAAGTCCACAGAGTAATTTTACTCCTTTTACTGCTGCTTTGAGAAAAACTGTCAATTACGAATAATAATTATTGATGCGGCCTTGTTGGTTAGAGATTAGATCATGGTGGGGATTTCTTTTATTTACACTGTCCTGTTTTAATGGGATGAGTGAGAGTAGAGTAAGTGTGAGGTTTGGTGCACCCTAGAACCGGTTTAAACCATCAGTGGCCTTTGTTGCCACTGACCGTTCCAAGGCAGTAGCCCTATTGTCAACCCTTTTGAGTTTGTGATGTCGTTTGCATTTTTTATTACTTTTGCCTTCGTGTTTGTCTGTTTGCGTGTTTGTTTGTGTGTTTCTGTCGTCCTTGAATGCTGCTTTCCCTGTCCGATATTTTTATCTTACTTAATCGAGTTGCTTGAACCTAAGCGGCGTTGATACTGAAATAGAAATGTATACGAGTTGTAATAGACAATACTAGAAACAAAATATGTATATCTATCTTAATCGCTTTTTAATTATACGGGGTCTTGTCGGTAAACCTATGGGTAATACCTGTACACAACTTGTCGGAGATTTGTTTTTATAATGCATTTCGGTTTCTAGCTGGTTTACTCAGTATTAATAAGACGTTCTCTTCTCGTATGTTCACTAATATATATATTCACCAGAGCTCAAGCTAACAGTTCGAATACCATTACAGTATTCCTCGATCTTCATCACTCGATTTCAAATAGATACATACATAATAGACTATACGACAAGCGATATTTAGTCAGCATTGATATCGTTAACTATTTATATTTCGGTGGAGATATATTCGTACCTCGTGCTACATCATATTGTGTTTATATACTCAGTATATTTAAAAACGCAACATTTTTTGATTTTCGATTACTTTTTTAGTCCGCTGTTTGTTTGTTCAAATCAAGATTATATTTAATATCAGTACACATGTCTCTTTGTACCAAAGGTTAACATATGGTGATAAACAGTTATTACACCGTAGCTCTTTCTATAAGTTATATTGCCGCATCGAAGGTCTACTGGAGAAGGACAAAACCAACGCAAAAACATTTCTGCGACTAGGACTACATTGCAGATGTAGCTTGCGTTATAATTGAAGTCTACCTACTGTGGCAGCAAATAACGATGAAACGACCGGAGGTGCGATTGCTCACCGAGCGGTATCATCAATGGGTTTTTCAAATAATATGTTCGTTTGATATTCACGGTTATAAATGACTGGGTAAATATACATCGATCAACGCGGTGAGGAAATTGGCACTAATAAATTATTAAAAAAATATATAGTAGAAGAAAAGATTGACAATTTCAATTTCAACTTTAAGATACACCTTCCATGATACTTTGATATAATAAATGTGTGTAATTTAAAAAAACGCTAATAGCCTTCAATGTTCATTTTATTAACAAAAATATAGAAACTGAAAACGGTGCTCAGATATTGAAATATGTATTGCTTAAATTAGCACGAGTATTGTGTGTTATGAATAAACTTCTACTAGAGCATACAATGGCATTGCCAAACTCTAGCATACCGTCACATTAAATATAGTTCCTTTACTTACACGGGCATGCTCATAATACTATACGTTGCGATAGCAAAACGAGTATTAAAACCCAATGAATTTATATAAATCATAATATACGTAATAATCTAAAATATCATTAAATGTTTACTAATAATAAATAGCATACATAACTTTTGATTTAAACATATTTTATTGCCATATATGTACAAGTACAATGCAATCGGGTCGGGCCACAAGTGCTACCCACATTAGTTACGGCCCTTCCCTACAATGGAGTTTTCACAAATATAATGAATGGCAATTGCTATTAACACGTATCAATAAACTGGATTAACTACAACATGATATGTAGTAGAACATGTTAAGATAATAAGAAAATAGAAATAAAAAATAAAGGAAGAGTAGAAGTGGTAGAAATAATAATGCAACACATGTGACATTGCTCGGGTTGATTAGACAGATAACATGTAATGGCAAACCTAAGTAAATCTAAGTATTAACTTCTAACTGCATCAGTGTAAAACATCAATGAAATACCCTAACGACTTCGTTTACATCTCTTTACGCAATGTTAGATTACAATTCGCCAATTACCAGTACTCTCTTGAGGTGTACAGACAACTTCAAAATGACCTTTACGCAATGTTAGATTACAATTCGCCAATAACCAGTACTCTCTTGAGGTGAACAGACAACTTCAAAATGACCTTTACGCAATGTTAGATTACAATTCGCCAATTACCAGTACTCTCTTGAGGTGTACAGACAACTTCAAAATGACCTTTACGCAACGTTAGATTACAATTCGCTAATTACCAGTACTCTCTTGAGGTGTACAGACAACTTCAAAATAACCTTTACGCAATGTTAGATTACAATTCGCCAATTACCAGTACTCTCTTGAGGTGTACAGACAACTTCAAAATGACCTTTACGAAATGTTAGATTACAATTCGCCAATTACCAGTACTCTCTTGAGGTGTACAGACAACTTCAAAATGACCTTTACGCAACGTTAGATTACAATTCGCCAATTACCAGTACTCTCTTGAGGTGTACAGACAACTTCAAAATGACCTCTGGGTTTTTAAACCAGTTTCAAGGGTGCACCAAAACTCACCCTTACCCTATTGACATCCCAATAAAAAATACATACATTTAAACACTTGGCAAGCCCGATTTTCTCGTATATATGCATACAAAACATATACAATCTTTTC
This sequence comes from Cyrtodaria siliqua, assembly GCA_037043455.1. NCBI lineage: Eukaryota > Metazoa > Mollusca > Bivalvia > Adapedonta > Hiatellidae > Cyrtodaria > Cyrtodaria siliqua. The sequence continues at coordinate 63,829 of JAWPHD010011859.1, forward strand.
AGAGGAAAAATATATGTTTTCAACCTGAGAGAACACCACAGTTACGTATGTTAAGAGTCTTAGTTATTTATTTGCCAGCGTTCTGGTCTAGTACAGAGGGCGACCAAGTACTCCTCCGCCTTTACTGACCCGAACTACGGTATCAATATTAAAACGGTTCAACTAAGTATTAAACAAAGTCTAGCGTCGAAGTTCGTGTATTTGTAATCAAAATGAATTAATTTATTTTTAAAAAACTCAATACTGATAGTAGAGTTTGGATTAGAACAGTCACGCACAATGACGTAAACAAAGTTTGAAGTATCAATTATCTGCAATAGGAAATATTTATAAATTCCCCTAACGTGTTTTGATCAGAATACTAAAGTTGTTTCTGATAAGAAATTTGTTATTCACGTTGCGATGAATGACTAACATGCAGGTGTTAATTCAAACAATATTAAAGGTACTCTGAACGATGGATGGATGTAGAGTACGGTTACATGAGTATGGTAACATGTCCATATGCCTCATTACTACATATCTCCTAGCTATAAAAGTGGGTATAAAAGTCGAATGGGAAACGTAGCTTTCACAGAACACAGCCAAAACACGTATTAAAACAAATGACAATTACAGTGTTGCATCGGGTTCACAATAGGATTACCTAAAAAACTGGTGACGTATATATATATAACACTGAGAGTATATAAGCAATCCTACGATAAATTAAAATGCGTCAATTAATAGTACCCTTTTGAATTTTACAGCCAGCTTATAATTTAATACAATATGGTTATTAAAATCGAACAGGAAAAGTAGCATTTAAGGACGACAGTCAACCACAAACACACACATAACAAAGAACAACTATATATACAATGAATAAAAGGCAAAATAAGACAATACAAGATGACTTTAAGTAAAACAATAAGACTTTAAGTAAATCAGTAATGCTACTCTACTCTACCTGTTGGACTTATAACCTGTCCTTACCAACAGGGTTACCGCCTTGGAACGGCCCGTGTCAAAAAGGACCGCTGGGGGTTATAACAGTTTTAAGGGTGCACCAAACCTCATCCTTACCCTGTTGTCATTCCAGTAAAAACACATACATTTAAACACTTGGCAAACCCGGTTTTCACGTATGTATGTATGTATGTATGTATGTATACAAAACGTAAACAACGGGTAATCTTTTCAGAAGAAAAAATATGTTTCAACCCGAGAAAAAAACAAAAAATATTACGTACGTTAGTCATAGTTATTTGTCTGTATATGTACGGTGTATATTTATACATGTAGTACAAAAAAAAAATTATGGTAATTAATTACAGTGGACATTGTTTATGCCGTTATATAATTACATTTAAAGGGGGTACATCATGATTTTTCTAGAAATATCTTAAATTATAAAAATGTTCCAATTCATGATAAAACACTTATATCCATTAAAATATGATGTTGGAACCATATTGTTAAGGTTTAAACTTCGAATACACCATATAGCTAGGACGGAATCGGGCATAACATGCTGAAATTAACCCTGGTGCGTAACCTAGGATAACACGTATTGCTGTACAGAATGAATTTCCTTGTAACTAAGGGGTCATTTTTAGGATCATTCATTATGTTTAGGCGCTTTAAAATAAAAAACGCAAAGAACGAAACGAACGCAAATGCATTTTTAAAATATAGATCGTCCATCGTTCATTCTGCGTTCATTTTCCGTTCGTTCAGCGTTTGTTCAGCGTTCGCCCTGCGTTCGTTCGGCATTTATTTGGGGTACTTGAACGCAACCGGGTCTGTACCACCTTTATCCTCTGGAAATGCCTTTCTTACCTCCTCCTTTAAAAAAAGAAAGAAAAAGATACACCCCAACCCACACAAAACACCCAGATCACCCCCTCCCCGACTCCAGCAACACCGATTGAAAGCAACAACAACAAAACTGAGAAAAAATTTCGTTCATCTCTAGAACAACCCCTAGATAGATCTTTTTTTAAATATTCCCCTGAAATCGGTGCTTTACCTCCTCCTGAAAAAATCCCCCCCCCCCGCCCCCCCCCCCCCCCCCCCCAAAACAAATACTCTTAAAACCACCTCCTATGAAGAACAAAAGGAAAACTAATCACCGGTCGACAATTTCGAAAATGTCACCCCACACGCCACTTGAAAAACAAAACAAAAAACACCTTCATTTTGTGTGCGTTTGATATACAAGATATGCGCAGTGAAGCAGTCTATGAAAAGCCCACCATTTTAGATCTTTTTATAGAACGTAGATCAGACGTTTGGTCATGATCGCTACTGAAATGCGCTTTACGTATTATCAAATTTACCGTTTCAAAAAATCGGCCTGTTACTGTCGATTGTTTGCGTAAAACGGGACATGCGCAGTGAAGCAGTCTACATAGTTCTTTATCGGAGGAGGAACGTGTTCTAACACCGGTGAGGGATAAGCTATTCTTTTTACTTTCGTAGCGCCATCTAATGTAATAATGCGACTGTCAACTTATTGCATTCTTGCATTCTTCATTAATTTTGTAAATCTGCATTTGTAACTTGTATTTACAAATCTACTTTTTTGAAAAGTTGTGTGTATTTTTGTATCGTTTAGAAATCTAATGAAAAGAAAACATTCATTGCTTCAAATTTAAATAATGCATTTAACAAATTATCAATGTTTATAATTGGCAGCTAGCAATTGAACAATTAATAAATTAGGAAACAAAAATCTAGAATTTGGAAATGGAATAAGGCATATCGCAATTTGTCATAAGGTAAGTTCAAAATGACAGTTTAATCTAAAATTTAAAAATAGAATAAGGCATAATGCAAGTTCAAAATGACAAAATACAATGGCGGATATTCTCCTCTATAAACACGCACATTAAAATACATTTCTAAAATAAATGAGAAAAATTGTAAAAAATCATATTAAAACGCGCTAGAATACAATTTACTTATTTGGATAAACGTTTGAGTGGGTAATTGAACCGATCCCGGGCAGTTCAATCGACTGCATTAACTAGCATTACGTCTGTAGTATGACGTAGTGCTTTTAAACCCGTGCTTAATCTCACGTGAATCCCACGTGTGACTATTGAACGCAGACAGCTCGCACGAAGAGGTTTGTATTCATTGTTTACATTAGATAAATTATAAACAATTATACGATTGGAAAGAAAGCATATTCTATAAGAAGGGCTGAGTTGTTTAGCTTGGGTCTGATCTGAAAGTACGCATGTGTTATGCTAATGCTAGACTAAGCATAACCGTTTCCATATCAAGCCTTGCTAGATAAAAATTATACAAAACCTAACATCAGATAATATAATTACCCATTCAGTATGAAATCATATGTGACTTAATGATACAGTTTGTCAGTTGAACGGGTGCCATGTATTTATTTTATGTACGTTGTGTTTTGTTTTTATCGAACTCCACGTAGCTAACAATAATGTGTCCATAACGCTGGGTGGCGCTGTTTGCCACAATCGTCAAAAAACGATATGCAACATTAACTGTTGCAAGCGATAAAAAGTAACACTTCATTTGTGTTACCAGTGACTTAAAACAAAACGTAAATATATAGACATTCAAAGCAGGATAAAATAATGTTGCGTGTATGTATGAATTATAATTATGTACTTATAGTCTAAATTAGATACTCGTGTAAATAAGTTTTGTGTTAAGTGCAACATTAGTCGTGGGGACTGCATTTCAGGTAGCGGTGATCTGATTGGTAAACGGTTTAATACATTAACCTCTAATTTGCTCTCAGAAAAAACAAACCTACCACATCAAGTCAGTCATCTCCGAGTAATACACGACTGCGCTGGCCACTTCGGTGTTCGGACATACATCTCACGCATATCCAGTTGCGGACTAAAAGTAGATATAAAAATCGAACAGTCAACCACAAACACACAGAGAAAGAAAGCACACCTTTAAAGATGAATAAAAAGCCAAGTCATCACAAACACTTCCGCCTGGAACGGTCAGTGGCAATAAAAGGCCGCTGGGGGTTTAAACCATGAACTATTATCTAACCAGCCAGGCAGCATTAATAAGCAATATAAGTAAAACACAAAGTATAAATACAAATAAACAATAGCCTAGAAAGCCGTCATGCTATGTTGGATCGAAACATCAGATACTAATAAAAAAAGTTCTCACATACATTTACCCTAACTTACATTCGAGTATAATTATGTATTGCTGAAATTAGGGTAAATATTTTGGTTAAAATCCACCTATCCCGTTATTATTTGAGAAAGGCTTAGCATGCCACTACATTTGAAAAAAGAAATCATGTGAACTATATATTTTTAAATAAAATAGTATAAATAAATTACACACTTGAACTGTTGTTTCTATAAGCAATAGTTCTATAGGTTTAACATAATTCTCTTATCAACAAAATAAATAAAAAAAATGCACCAGCTCAAGCAATTGACGGCGTACATAATTATCTAATGGTTTAAAACAAAACATGATAAGTGGCTACAGCGTTCCCATTATAACTTTTTTCTGCATTGGTATATGAATTTAACCTTAAATAATCAGTATGATCCTTTGCATTTTGGTAATACACTTTCTAAAGCTATGGCTTAAACATCATGAGTGCAACGCTATATATGATAGATGTTACTTAAAAGTCTTGAGTTTAAAAAAAACCGTTATATCATGTATTATAACTTATCTTTAAAAATGCTGTCATATGAATGCGCATTATATAAATATAACAACAAGCAAGGTTTTAAGTAAGCGTAAAAAAGCTACCGATAAGTAAATAAGCACTACTGTGGGCCTGTGAACTGGAATGCAAACAATTGTTTGTATAATTAATGAAAATCTGAGTTATCAAGCTGAAATAAGTGTTGCTATTTGTATCAAAAGCAATAACTACGCAATGGATGCGTCAATAGTGTTCACTGTGTAACTTGGCCAAGGTGTTATTTATATAATCCTTAGTGATATTAAAAACAAATAATAACACAGACTTTTTAACGTTTCGGCTTGACAGTCTTCATCAGAATTTAATTTTCTGATATAATCATTCAAATACAAATTTAAAAATCATTTTAAGTGACAGTGTGGACAAGCTGATTTGCTTCTTTTCGCTTCTTTTTGGCATTATAAATAAAACTGATATAACGCTAAACTTTGTCTTTATATATTCATGGATTCAATAAATTTCATGGGACTTCATCCATGAAAATACGTTTAAAGAGTTGCACTTATTCCATTCCAATACTTGCGATTTCATTCAGTTGCACTTACGATTTCATTCTGCTCCCTAAACATCCCGGAAGCATTGCCGCATTCTACACTGAGTAGGCGGATCTACGAAAACGTCAAATCCATAGGCGAAGCGGTACACTTTGGACGTTCGAAAACATATGTTAATACCATTCAAGTGTTATAGACGAGTTCTCTAGGAATTCATGTTTTAAAGCATGCTTATCGCCAAATACATGTACATGATTCACAATCTGTTAACCATAAACAAGTACAAATCCCATATAAGGATAAAGGGTTATAACTAGTGCACTATGCGTTAGATAGAGAACGAAGAGTTATGCAACCTAATACAAATTCCATGAAGCGCCTTAGCGCTTTATGCTTAACATTTGCTATTCACTAGTGAATTTGAAAACAATTAAATAATGAAAAGACGAATCAAATTCGGATATTTACACTATCTATTATTATATTAATATAAAAACAAGGGGTTACGAATAGTACACTAAACTCCAGAAAGATAACGAAGAGGTATGCACCCTAACACACACATAAATCCTGTCATATGAATGCGCACTCTATAAATATAACAACAAACTAGTACACCATGTGTTAAAAAGAAAACGAAGAGTTAAGCAACCTAATACACACTTAAATGCTGTCATACGAATGCGCGTTATATAAATATAACAATACGGGTCATTTTTGTTTAAAATGCTTGTAATATTGTTTCAATCATTTCATTACAATTATTGCTTGGTTATAGGTTTCCAGGGAGAGTAATTTGTCAGTTTTTGGTTTCATTCTCTTGATGTTGTTGTCTCCCTTGATCTGAGTGAGTTGTTTTATTAGGCGGGAAATCCTGGCAGTCAATTTTATTCTTTCACAGAGAGAGGATGTTTTCTCTTCGGTTTCAAAGATTTTACAATTCTTTGAATAGTCTAAAGGTTAAAAACTATTGAAATGGAATCATCATTAGGTGAGTATGCTGTGCTGTGTGTCGAGTGGTATTTCGCGTGGTTTGAGATGCTTTTGAAATGTTGCATTTCTGGAATTTGTTTTCGGTCGTGTTTTCAAATATGGCGGTTGTGTTCGGGTTTGAACGTTCCACAGATCCGTCATATTTTTCTGTTTAACAAATGCATGAATATCAAGTGGTTTGGATTTCAGCACGTTTCTAACATCACCAAATGAGTGTGAGAGAGTAGCCAGAGAACCAGGTGAGAGGAATATTATTCCATAAATATTGTAAGTTGTTAATTTTATAAAAAATTGAATATTGTCATATAAATCTATGTATTCATCAGTAAGATATTAAGCTTTATTTTAAATGTTATAAAATCCACCACGCACACAGAGAAATCTTATTATTCTAAGAGAAATATGTAAAGCTGTGATTACTTACATTTTATTATTATATGTGTATATGTTTATAGGTTCATGATAATATATATGTATATATTCTAAATATTATTATAAAGTGATTTATAATAGTTGTAACAAAGTATTTAGAATACTTTATTTGTTAATTTCAGATTCATTCGTTCCTTTCGGGTTATCTGGACGGAACAATACATACTCGTATATTCATTGTCAGGAATCTACACCTTCATATTAATAAAATTCTTGAACAGTGTTCTCTTGTTTTGACTCTTGACTTGAGTTAGTTATGGCATCTGCATGGTACAAGTAAAATACCGCCAGATTACAATTATATACATATAACAACAAGGGTTACAATTAGTACACTATGCATTAGAAAGATAACGAAGAGTTATGCAACCTAAACACACTGAACAGAGAACGAACATAGAACAACTTCAATAGACAAATACGTTGACACGTGTGTGTGTGTGTGTGTGTGTTTGTATTTCTAAGGATTATAGTCCATCCTGTTCTGGATATGTCAAAATATCCCCTTACTTGAATGTGAATGAAACGCCATAAAATATGTACATAACTGTTTACGTCCATAATTATACCCGCTCATTTTCTGCAGTCTGTGTATATAACGTACTAATCGTAAAGAAGTAACGTAGCGATCATAACGACCTAATCTATCTATCTATCTGTCTGTCTGTCTGTCTGTCTATTTACATAACCATGTACATATAAGTGAACTACAACAATGTACAAAAAAAAAGTCATATCATGTAGTTAAACAATTAAGAAATCTGCCAAATATTGGTATTATTGGTATCAATAAAACGCCACAGCTCGATTCTTGATACGTCAATCGAGCCCACCCAGACAAACAGTTGCAGATTTGTGTGTTGAACATTTACGCACAAGTTACAAAATATTTCAAAAATTCTGAAAGTCCTGTAATTTGTTATAAGTATAAAAAGCCTATTAGAAATATTATTTTCAACTACAACAAAATAGTTTCTGACCTTGATATAGTACATAATACTCCTAAGGAATGCGAATGCAACACATCAAAGTTTTGCTATGCTCCAGCAGGTCATGTTATCACTGGTAATTTTGATATTATTGATAAACGTATTCGGCATTTGTTTTCGAAAGGTCCTAAATATAGATTACCTTCAACTATTGATTTTAATGCCTGTCGTGCCCAGATCGCCCACTGCATTGAAGATGTTAGTATCAAATGGTGTCGTAGAGAACATGCGGACCCAAACTCACTTTCTACTTGGAAAAAGTCAATTCTGAAAATTATAGATACAGGTATTAACTTTTATAATGCTAACCCCTCTTTACTTCCTCCGAGACCTAGGTTTTCCTTTCGTAATTTAAAATCGGGAATTCAGGAATTTCATAATAAATTTGTTTTAGTTCCTGCAGATAAAGCAGCTAATAATGTAATTATTGTTTGACGCCTACATTACGTCAATGTTTTATCTCTGGAACTCGGCAGCACCAATTCGTATACTCCAGTTAATTCTACCGAGGATGATGTTGTTTCCGCACATATCACTCGGTGCACTACTTTCAAGGCTGGTGTAAACGATAAGCAAAATAAACTGCCTACTATGTACTGGATTCCTAAATTACATAAAAATCCATATAAGGCTCGCTTTATTTCGAATTCTAGTGCCTGCACCACAACAAACATCTCCAAACTTTTAACTTCTTGTCTTACTGCCGTTAAAGATCACGTTAAACTATATTGTGATAAAACTTATGAAAACTCTGGGATTAATTTATTATGGTCTATAAAAAATTCAGGAGACGTTCTTGATAAAATGTTCAAGAAAGGTCAAGTTTCATCAATAAGCACTTATGACTTCTCTACACTAAATATAACCTTACCACATCACCTTATTAAAGACAAGCTAATTTCTTTTATTCAAAAAACATTTGCAAGAGAAAATACTACATTTTTGGCATGTAATAATATAAAAGCGTTTTTTACTAACGGCAGTTTTGACAATTATACTATGTGGACTTGCTATGAAGTTTGTGAGCACTCATCTTCCTATTAGATAATATTTTCGTCAGGTATGGAACCACCGTTTATAGACAAATTGTTGGTATCCCTATGGGTACGAACTGTGCACCACTTGTCGCAGATTTGTTCTTATTTTGCTATGAAAGGGATTTCATGTTGAGTCTTTCACCAGATACCCAAGCAGATGTTATTGAAGCCTTTAATGATACCTCTCGGTATCTGGATGACATATTGAACATTGACAACCCTTTCTTTCCAACTATGGTTAATTATATTTATCCTAAAGAACTTCAGCTTAACAAAGCTAATATATCTGATAATAACGCTCCTTTCTTGATTTAGATCTCTTGATTGAAAATGGTAAAATAATTATCAAAATCTATGACAAGAGAGATGATTTTAATTTTGACATTGTTAATTATCCCCACCTGGATGGGGATGTTCCCCGAGCAACTTCTTATGGGGTATATGTGTCTCAACTTATTCGTTTTTCTAGAGCTTGTACTCGAGTTGAGGACTTTGATATTCGTAATCTTTGTATAACTAAAAAGTTACTCAATCAGGTTTACCGTTACCATAAACTTCGTAAAACCTTTGCAAAATAATATTATCGTAACCCTAATCTTCTTTCCAAATATAAAAGTAATTTAAGGACTTTTCTGCGACAAGGACTATCACAACCTGACTTCTATGGTGATGTGATTTATAAACTTTGTAAGATTCTAGGTCATGATCACTTTCATACTATCTTTGTTAAACTTGTTAAAAAGTTTATCAAAAGAGGTTATGACCCTATCATTTTGCAACGTACTGCATGCTTGGTGGTGGACCCTTTTACAGTTCGCCACTATGCTTTCCTCTTTAAGTGTACGATGACCGGACAGGCTGTGGACCTTATGATGACGCCTACCTAAAGCCCATTGGGACGGTGGCGTTTGATGTTTGTCCATGATCTTTCTTGTCGTGCCCTTAATGGTTTATTCTCTTACTGTTCTGGCTTCTGCAAAGTCATTGAGTACCTTCATTGTGGCTTTCTAGCCTATTGTGTTTTTGTATTATATTTACACGAGCATATTTGTGTTTTACATATATTGCCTATTGATGCTGCCTTGTTGTTAGAGATTAGATAATGGCGGGGATTTCTTTATTTACACTGTCCTGTTTTAATGGGATGACAGTAGGGTAAGTGTGAGGTTTGGTGCACCCTAGAACCGGTTTAAACCCCCAGTGGCCTACTTTGCCACTGACCGTTCCATGGCAATAGCCCTATTGTCAACCCTTTTAGTGTTTGTGATGTCGTTTGCATTTTTTATTACTTTTGCCTTCTTGTTTGTCTGTTTGCGTGTTTGTTTCTGTGTTTTGTGGTTTACTGTCCTCCTTGAATGCTACTTTCCCTTTCCGATCTTTTTATATTTCCTTACAGTTATACAAGTTATGACAGTTGTATCACTGCAGTTCAATACATGTGTTTAAACCATGCACAAATGAGAAAACAGAACTAACAAAACTAACATAATGCTCCTCGACTCGCGAGACAGTCGAATAAAGTCAAGTTTAATATTATAATTATGAAGTTAACAATAGTACTACAGTTAAAACTGAATTATGGTAAATATGTATAAGCTTAAAACACATGACCGCATGATTATCATGGTAAAGGTATTGCACGCCTGAATAGTTTTTTCCTTTTGTTTCGCCACATGGGACGGTCGAGAAAGTAGCATGTCTGTGCTAGACAAGCTGAACAATTCTAACCACATAAGACATTTTAAAAATGACCACTCCACTATTATGACCGCCAGTCGCATAGGTGGGCAATAAAAAACATTATCGTAAAGGGGGGTGCAAAATTAACGCACGCCACGATACAAAGTCATAAAATGCAAGTAAAACAACAAAATAAATATAGCAAGCCTACATTCCTCGTATAATCCAGTACTGGTATAGTTCAACGTATAGTTCAACGTCTACATAACCGTAATCCTGACTATTTTAAAAAAAAGTATTAAGAGCAAAATATGTTATAGCACAACAATGCAGCATTTCTTCAGCGGAAGGTGTTATTAAATGCAGCTTAAAATATAACATGAAACCAAGAGTTATCTACGAATTACAGACTGGCATGTCTCACAATAATACAAGGTGGTGATATGGTGGTGGAGGTACGAATGAATATCAAAACGTATCACAGCGTTATTTGTATGTGTTTCAAGTAGAAACGAGCTGGACGGAATGAATATTGTGCCGCGTACGCTCTGCGGGTCACAGTCTTGATATCATGTGACGCGTGATGTTAATTAACGCACAAAGGGATTCTGCTATGTGCCCTGCACATGTACTGCGTGATCGGGATACTCGTATGCCATTATAATTGCATACATGTGTACAGGAACGAAGGAGCTAAAATATCACGTATGAGGGTCGATCCAAATGATTTTGTCGTAGATAAAAATATCTTGCATCTTCCGTCTTACTTAACTAGGGTTCGAATTTAACACCTAATTTACGTGCTAAATTCAAACAGATTGTTGTGGATTGCAAGTAGAAGATATTAGCACTTGCTAAATTGTTCAAGTAATAAAAGAAACCCACTAGGTCTCAGTCTACATTAATTCACTGAACATATATGCATCTAATTTAGTTAAATAGGTGGATACAAGTAATAAGTACTGATAAAGGTGATCCTTTGAGAGCAACTAACACAATTAAGAGAATAAAGCAGCAGTCTCGGTTTTATTGAGTCTGTTCATGAGAAGTAATGGAAGAAGCAACACTTCTCACGCCCCCTAGCACTGGCTTAAGCGGTATTCTACTTCAAAGCCACCTATATTGGGCTCGATGGTCCCAAAGGACCAGTAAAAAATAACACTACTGATTCGTAGCACGGGGAGACTTTTTACAGCCGCCACACTGCACTAAACGAACGCTAGTGTGAATGTTAATAAGTACTGATAAAGGTGATCCTTTGAGAGCAACTAACACAATTAAGAGAATAAAGCAGCAGTCTCGGTTTTATTGAGTCTGTTCATGAGAAGTAATGGAAGAAGCAACACTTCTCACGCCCCCTAGCACCGGCTTAAGCGGTATTCTACTTCAAAGCCACCTATATTGGGCTCGATGGTCCCAAAGGACCAGTAAAAAATAACACTACTGATTCGTAGCACGGGAAGACGTTTTACAGCCGCCACACTGCACTAAACGAACGCTAGTGTGAATGTTAATAAGTACTGATAAAGGTGATCCTTTGAGAGCAACTAACACAATTAAGAGAATAAAGCAGCAGTCTCGGTTTTATTGAGTCTGTTCATGAGAAGTAATGAAAGAAGCAACACTTCTCACGCCCCCTAGCACCGGCTTAAGCGGTATTCTACTTCAAAGCCACCTATATTGGGCTCGATGGTCCCAAAGTACCAGTAAAAAGAAACACCACTGATTCGTAGCACGGGGAGACATTTTACAGCCGCCACACTGCAATAAACGAACGCTAGTGTGAATGTTAATAAGTACTGATAAAGGTGATCCTTTGAAAGTATAAGTATACAGTATCACATTATTGCATCTAGTGGAGTGGGAAAATGTATAACAATCCTTCTAAAATGAATCGGAGGTTTAAAATTGTAATGCAAGTTCCTCGATTAAAATAGCAAGTAGAAAACATTCTCACATATTAAATTTGATCCCTGTTAACAAAATCCACCACGCATCATAATCAACTTATAGTTCCAGCGGAACTTAATACCATTATTACTGACTTGCGTTATACACGTTATATGTAAATTAATATAATCAATCCTAACATACGCATACAAATGCATGTTTTGGTCTTATACCTACTTTGGACGAAGTTAATTTGCGATAATAATAAAAACACAAGCCAGCGTACGTAATTTTTTGTCATTTTTAAAATGACCACTATTATGACCGCAAGTCGCACAGTTGGGAGATAAAAAACATTATCGCAAAGGTGGGTGCAAAATACCCCCAAAGGCAACCTGTTGTTCATCTCCAAGTCCCAATCAGATTTCAGCTCTATTAAAAAAAAAAAGATATAAAAATCGGACAGGGAAAGTAGCTTTAAATGACGACAGTCAACCACAAAACACAAAAACAAACACGCAAACAGACAAACGAGAAAGCAAAAGTAATAAAAAAAGGCAAACGACATCAAAACACAAAAGGGTTGACAATAGGACATCCGCCTTGGAACGGTCAGTGGCCAAAAAGGCCACTTTGGGTTTAAACCAGGTTCTAGAGTGCATCAAACCTCACACTTACCCTATTGTCATCCCAATTAATCGGGAGATTGTAAATAAAGAAAACCCCGCAATGAAATATTCTCTAACCAACAAGGCAGCGTTAAAAGGCAATATAAGTAAAGCATCTAGATGCTCGTGTATATATAAATACAAAAAAAAACTCAGAAAGCCACAATGAAGGTACTCGATGACTTGGCAGAAGCCAGAACAACAATAGAATAAACCATTGAAGGCACGACAAGACAAGACCGCTGCGGACAAACATCAAACGCCACCGCCCTAATGGGCTTTAGGTAGGCGTCATCATAGGGTCCACAGCCTGTCCGGTCATCGTACAATTAAAAACAAAAGCGTAGTGGCAAACTGTAAAAGAGGCCACCACCAAGCATGCAGTACGTTGCAAAATTGCAAAATGATAGGGTCATAACCTCTTTTGATAAACCTTTTAGCAAGTTTAACACAGATAATATGAAAGTGATCATGACAAAGAATCTTACGAAGTTTATAAATCACATCACCATAGAAGTCATGTTGTGATAGTCCTTGTCGCAGAAGAGTCCTTAAATTTCTATTATATTTGGAAAGAAGATCAGGGAATACGATAATAAAATTTTGCAGAGGTTTTACGAAGTTTATTGTAACGGTAACGCTGATGGAGTAGCCTTTTAGATATACAAAGATTACGAATATTAAAGTACTCAACTCGAGTACAAGCTCTTGAAAAACAAATAAGTTGAGACACATAGACCCCGTAATAAGTTGCTCGGGGAACATCCCTATCTAAGTGGGAATAATTAACAATGTCAAAAATTAAAATCATCTCTCTGGTCATAGATTTTGCTAATAATTTCACCATTTTCAATAAAGAGAGACCTAAATCAAAAAAAGGAAGCATTATTATCAGAAATATTAGCCTTGTTAAGCTGAAGTTCTGTAGGATAAATATTATTAAGCATAATTGGAAAAAAAGTGTTGTCAATGTTCAATATGTCATCCAGATACCGAGAGGTGTCACTAAAGGCTTCAATAACATCTGCCTGGGTATCTGGTGAAAGACCCAACATGAAATCTCTTTCAGCGCAATGTAAAAACAAATCTGCGACAAGTGGTGCACAGTTCGTAAGTTCCCAACTAACCGAATCAGTATTTAGAATAACGGCTGGCGTTAAAAATCCCAAACACGTTTTTGTGTATACGCAAATATCAAACAAAAGTTCTTCTCAAACACAAAATCCTCATCTCTTATATACGTTTCATATAAATGCTGACAATACTAATTGTAATTTACACAAACAGCCAGACTGGAAGTTGGAAAATGCGTATATTATCCAGAAACTAAAAACATTGATGATAATATTATAACAATATTCAGAGATTTATTAATTATTCTTACAAACAAGATGATAAAAACACTGGAACTTTACTAAATACAATTAATTTTAAAACTCTTTTCGGAATGATATAGTTCGATTTAAGTTATAAGGGAAATGAAGTTAGTATTGATCCAAAACAACTAACTTTACGATACAAACTAAATATACCCCCAGGGGCTCCTTATAAAGTTTATGCATTGCTCTGGTATGAGGAAAATGTCGTTATTGATACTGTTGGAAACGAATTAGTTATAGTAACAGATGGCCAAAAACAAAGTTTAGCAACAGCATATGAACACAAGTGCGAATTAACAATAAGGTTAAAAACTAACCAATTAACTAACCAATTAACCGGGGATTTTCCTTTGTTGTTGACAGCAACTCAAATTAAAAACTTTAATAAGGCTATGGAGAATTGACATGGCTTAGACATAAATATATCAAAATCGCAAATGAGATAAAGTCTGAAAATGCAGGGTTTTTGGGAGCATTAGTTGGTTTGTTGAAACAATATTGCCAAAAGTTGCTAGATTTGCTCCGACAGTATTAGCACCATTAGGAACAGGAGAACTTAGCGGTTTGGTAAGTACCGGAATCAGTAAACTATTTAGAAATGGAATGGTAACTATATCTAGCGATAAAAAACAAGCACTACTTGAATCAAGTGTGCTAACACCGTCACAAAGAAAAAAGATTAAAAAGTCAAAAGGTTGCATTAAAGTCCATTAAACTAACAACAACAAGACGGGGAATTTCTTGGACTACTTGCATCACTAGGAATTCCTTTAATTGGATGTCTTATTAGTGGCTTGATGGGAGAAGGTTTACAAGTAGATAAGAAAGGGAAAGACTAAGAGTTGACCGCGGAAATGGTTTACAAGTAGACTCGCAAAGTAGACCATATAGAAGTATCCAACATGTACTTTGTCGCGTAAATTATATACAAACTTCATTTCATTGAATGTTTGCCTAAGTATGAACAATATATAAAGGAAAATAAAGATATATATCCATGTTTTTATTTGATACTTAAATGCGTTATTTAAATAATCTGATGCAAACGTAACTGGTAACGTACGTAATGTTTAATACATGAGGTAACACATATTAGCTTGACATTATTTCATGTCTGTTCAAACATTGTTGTTACCATCGATGATGTTTAGAGGAATATTGTATCAACATCTTTATAAGCTAATTGGTCGAATTTTCTAGATTTCTAGTAACACATAGACAATTATTATTAATTATTTTAAAAAACACACACAAGAACCAAACATTGTTCACATCATATATGTCTGTTATAACTAAGATGTTTTAAAATAATTTTCGGATACAAATACTTATTTTCTTATTTCTCTCAAACCAAACACCTTCATTCAACACGATAACGTAAATTACGATAACGTAGGCTTAATAATGCAGGTATCAAAGGTATAAACATTAAGTGTAACGAAATTTTGTAGTTTGAAAAGCATAAATAATGTTCGAAATGAGTTGTATACAATCATTTATGTCTAAAGAAATGTTGCAATACAACAGTGTATTGGATGATTTGTTCTAATTTCTTTTAACATATGGAGAAAATAGAAAATGAATTACAAACGCACAAAGTAACGGACATTACAAGAACCAAACATTATTAACATCATGGGAACGTATGTCTGTGATATATGTAAGGAATAATTTTCGGACGTAACATCATTAATGTTCTTAATGTCTTGCGTTAATAAAGTAAATAAAACAAGGTAAAGTAAATTACGGTAACGTAGTGCCCTTGATGGTGTATTCTCTTACTGCTCTGGCTTCTGCCAAGTCATTGAGTACCTTCATTGTGGCTTTCTAGGCTATTGTTTTTTTGTATTATATTTACACAAGCATATTTGTGTTTTACTTATATTGCCTATTGATGCTGCCTTGTTGGTTAGAGTTTAGATCATGGCGGGGATTTCTTTATTTACACTGTCCTGTTTTAATGGGATGACAGTAGGGTAAGTGTGAGGTTTGGTGCACCCTAGAACCGGTTTAAACCCCCAGTGGCCTACTTTGCCACTGACCGTTCCAAGGCGGTAGCCCTATTGTAAACCTTTTGTGTTTGTGATGTCGTTTGCATTT
>JAWPHD010011860.1:0-80209 GCA_037043455.1 Cyrtodaria siliqua
TACCAAATATGGATCCCTGTCCCATTTGTCTGCCAACTTCTGCTTCCCTTGCAGACCGACTTTCCTCACCAGGACTCTGTCACCATCCTCAAGCTTGCTATTCCTTACATTACGATCATATCGCTCCTTGTTCTGAGCAGCGTTCTTGCTGGCTTCCTTTGCAGCAACACCATAAGCAACCTGCAACCTGTCTCGCAGCTTCTTGCCATACGTCTGTGGTTCTGATGCAGCTTCTTCAGCATCTACTGAAGTACCTAAGTAGGCATCTACAGAGAGACGAGGATGCCACCCGAACATGAGATAGTGGGGCGAATAACCAGTTGCATCACTCTTCGTTGCGTTGTATGCCTGGACCATTGGCGCTACGTAGGATTTCCAATCCTGTTTTTGGTCCTCTTCCAAGGTCCCAAGCATTTTCAACAAGGTCTGGTTGAACCGTTGCGCTGATCCATTACCCATGGGGTGGTATGGTGTAGTTCTGGTTTTCTTAATCTGGGCGATCTTGCACAGCTCCTTGATGACGTTCCCGACAAAATTCCGTCCCTGGTCACTGTGTAGTGTCTCTGGAAAACTGTAGTATCGGAAAAAATTGTCATACAAGGCTCTGGCAGTCGTCTGGGCCGTCTGGTTGCGACAAGGAATAGCTTGAGCATACCGAGTGAAGTGATCTGTGATGACCAGAATATGCTCAAAGCCTCCTTTTGACCTCTCCAGACTAAGAAAGTCCATGCAGACCAATTCCATTGGTCTTGTAGTCATTATAGGGTGTAGTTCTGCTACCACCCTAACTGGTGTCTTCCGACGAATACATCTGCCACAGGTTTCCACTTTCCTGTTAACATCGCCTTCCAAGCCAGGCCAATAAAAGCGTTGTCTAGCCAACCACAGAGACTTCTCCTTTCCTTGATGTCCAACATCATCATGGATGCCTTTTAGGGCAATGCTCCTGTAAGTCTCTGGGATGACTAGCTGTCTTGTCTGTTGACCATCAAAGGAGGCGGTTCTGTACAGAATGTCATCCTCTACGTTAAGGCGATTCCATTCCCGAAGGAACTTCTGTACAGTGCGTGTTTCTCTCCTGAGGTCTTCCTCCCTTGGCCGAGAACCGCATCCAAGGTGGTCTAGTACTCTGGCTATGGTGGCATCTTTTCTCTGTTCCTGCTGCCAGTCTATCTGGTTAAAAGGTTCCGATGTTACAATTTCCTCACCGGCCGGTTGAGGTCCTACAACTTCCGAAACACAGTGCACCAAGGGTAGTGATGCTTTAACTGCATGGCAGATTGCTTTAACCTGATCAGGAAAGATCAACTCTGGTTGTCTTGACAGACTATCAGCATCAACATTAAGCTTTCCAGGGCGATAAATGATGGTGAACTGGAAGTTGCTTAATGCTGATATCCAGCGGTGTCCTGTGGCATCAAGCTTAGCCGTTGTTAGCACATAGGTCAACGGGTTGTTGTCCGTTACGACCTGAAATGTAGTTCCCATGAGGAAGTCATGAAACTTGTCTGTAATCGCCCATTTCAGTGCTAAAAACTCCAACTTGTGCGCTGGGTACTTCCTTTCACTGGGTCTCAGTCCCCTACTGGCATATGCTATTACGCGTTCCTTGCCTTCCTGAACCTGGTATAGGACAGCGCCTAAACCAAATCCACTGGCATCCGTGTGTAGGATCATAGGTTTTGTATAATCAGCATATCCAAGGACTGGTGGTGTCGTCAATTTTTCTATCAACGTATCAAATGCTTGTTGTTGGTCCTTTCCCCATTTCCACACAACAGCTTGCTTCTTGATCTTTTTCTTGGCTTTCTTGGCAGCTTTTGTCGTTCCATGACCCTCCAGCAAGGCATTTAGAGGTTGTGCAACTTGGGAGAAGTTCTTCACGAACCGCCTGTAATAGCCTGCAAAGCCAAGAAATTGTCGCAGTTCCTTGATATTGGTTGGTGGCTTCCAATTCTTGATAACTGCTGTCTTCTCTGGGTCAGTTGCTATTCCATATTCTGACACAACATGGCCCAAGTAGTTCACTGAGCTTTTGAACAGCTCACATTTACTGGGTTTTAACAATAGCCCATGTTGTTCCAATCTGGAGAACACTCCTTCCAGACGTTTAACGTGTTCTTCGAATGTCTTCGAAAACACTAAAATATCATCAAGGAAAATGAGACAGTCCCTTAAATGCATATCACCCATGCACTTCTCCATAAGCCTTTGAAATGTGGCAGGTGAGTTTGAAAGTCCCATTCCCATGCGATTCATCTCATAGAATCCGAGATTACCTACGGAGAAAGCAGTGTACGGTTTTGAAGACTCCTCCATTTCCACTTGATAGTAGCCTGATCGAAGATCTAGCTTCGAAAAGTACTTTGATCCGCTCAAGGTATCAATAGTGTCGTCAAATCTAGGCAACATATATGCGTCCTTTCGTGTTTTGTTGTTTAGATGCCTCCAGTCTAAACAAAATCGCAGGGAACCGTCCTTTTTCCTAACAAGTACCACATTAGATGAGAATGGGCTGTCAGATTCTCTAATGGCATCTGCTTCAAGCATCTCTCTAATGTGCTGACGTACCTCTTCATACATGCCTGGTGGTATCCTCCTGTATGGCATTTTGAAAGGAGTATCGTCTTCTAGCACGATTTTGTGCTGACCTAGGTCAGTCTTACCAATATGGGTTGCTCCTTTCGAAAATATATGGTCCCAGGTTCCTAAGATCTGACGGACACGTGCAAGTTGCTCCTCCGTGAGATTTGCCGTATCAATTCTGACTCCAAGTTCTTCCAGGGGTGAAACATTACCCTCCTTAGTCACTGTCATACTGCCAAGATCCGAGGCCAGGTTATCCACCACCTTGACTTCACTGATCTGGCAAATATCAGACTTGGGTCGAAATGTAATAGATTTAGTAGACATGTTACAAATTTTAACTGCAATCTTGGCACAATTACCGCGTTGTTCCAGATTAACCACTCTCGGACAGACTGTATATCCGGATGGAGAATCTGCCTGCAAGTTCTCAGTAACAACAGTACTGACATTATGGCTAACATGTCTAGCTGTACCATTAATTGTAACGGTTTCATAAGGTGCAACCTTTAGTACTTTCTTGTTGCTGGACTTCACTGTAAATGTATTGCAACTTATGCTGTCCATAGCAACTTTCCACTCTTCCGGAATATCAGATGAAGAATTATCTGTATCCTGTGCAAGAACATTCTTACACAAACGAATAACGTTGGTTCCTATAAGCACTGGACAATTACTATTCAAATGTGTATCCGGTACGACTAAAACAGGTACATCAAATAAAATATCAGATAAATATGGAACTAAAATAGTACATTCAATAAAACCAATATACTTCAACAGTGATCCATCAGCAATGGAAACCTTTAAACCCAGTGTATCCAAACTGTGTAGAACTGGTGGATCTGTTAAAGAACGATAAAAAGACTCGGATACTGTAGATATCATCGACCCAGTATCCAACAAGGCTCTGACCCGTGATCCCTGTAAGAAAATATCACTTTCATTAGAGCTACCTATCATTTTCTCTAATATATCTTGGCCTATATATTCACCAGCCTCTGGTTGGCCATCAACAGAGACGGTTAAGCTTTTGGCTGTTGATTCCCTCTACCATAACCATTCTGTTGGCCCCTGTTGTCTTCCGTACGGTGGTTGTTGTTACTGCCACCTGGATGGTTGTATGGTGGATTGTTGCCATAACGGAAACCACGTCCACGACCTCGACCCCTGAAAGTGTTCTGGGAGAAGTCTCTGTTCCTGTCATCCCTCTGATCCAGCCTATTGAGGATCATGTCCATCTTCTCGTCTATCTTCCTATCCAGCCTCTTTTCCAACACATCCATCCTTCTCTCCAGCTTCCTCTCCACATCTGCAATCCCTGGAGACACAGGTGCTTCCGCTGTCACGGGCTGATGACCCACCTTCTTGAGTGGTGCGGTGGTCTTAGCATCTGAGGGAGTGATACTAATCTCCTTGTCCACCATGCGAATCTCCCGCAGAAGCTCATCATAATTTGACAGGGTGTCATACTTATGCCGGGTCTGGCTCTTGAGCTGCTCAGATCGGAGTGACGTCCAAAACTTATGCCGCATCAGGTCATTCTTGGCCTCCTTGGCAAGATGTTTGTTGTCAATGGCAATCTGTAACAAACTTTCCAAACGGCAACTAAAAGATGTGACAGATTCCTCCGATTTCTGAAAACTATTAAAAAATTCCTGCATAATCATGCCGTTGGTAGAAATATCACCAAAAAGGGCATCCAACTTCTTTAACATATCTGTTATGGTGGCCTTTTCCCCTAAAGGTATGAGCATTCTTCTTGCTGTTCCCCGCAGAGACCTCCTTATGGCTTGAGTAAGGATGCTCGGAGTTATATCCGGGTCCTCTGTCAAACAACGTATCTCGAAGCGCCACTCGCTGTACGTAACGTCCCCCTTCTGGTCGTCACCTGAGAAAAAGGGAATCTTAGGAATGGATGATTGCGCAACAAGACGAGTTGCATCCTCTGTCTTAGAAACACTCAAATCTCCACTCGCCTTAGCCTTCATACTGGTGGTCTCATACACCTCGTACAACCTAGACTTAGGTGTACTACTAATCGGCTTCCGTGGTGTTACATCATATCTACCACTCTTAATCAATAAGTCGATCATCTCCTGCTCTGACAGAGCTTCCTTAGGACTTCCATCTGTTTTCGCCGCCATCATATTTTCTACCTTAATCACTTTATCACAGTAACACACTTATCACTTTATCACAGTAACACACAACTATCACTGTATCAAAAACACTAAAGTTATGAAATCACAATCTGAACTATCACTGAAAATGAACGAAAATATTAATTCCCTGAAATAAATTGTCCGTTATTCAACAGATAACATCTATATATGCACTATTACTAACCGCTGAAAAATAATACTATCAGTGATTAAATTCCTGAAATTATCAACAAGTGTTAAGTGAAAATCTCTTACAAATAACTCCAAGACTATGTCACTGCAAATAGTAATCAAAAGATAAATCACTTATAAACTACCCTGAAAATAAATAGATCCAAACTATTAATTCCTGGAAATAAATTGACACATAATATTACTTCCGGAAAATAAATATAAACAACAAATTATTTCCTGAAATAATAAACACTGTATACACAATTTCCTGAAATAATTTCACAAAAGCACAAAAATATCCTGAAAACAGTCTCAAAATATCATATCACACTTCTAAACGCAAGCTGGCTCATATACATACACATATAACATATCAATATTATGCACAAATATAACTATAAATACCTTTTTCTTCCATCGCTTTCTCTGCCGTAAAGTGCAAGTGAATGTGAATGGATTTTTAAAGAAAAGAGTGAATGTGTGAAGGGATGATTAAACAGACCAGAAGAAAAGTCAGTGAGAAAACACCCTTATAAATTAACTAGTATACCAACTTCTACGTGGTAACCAGATAATTATTATACACTCAAAAACTCAAAAATCTATATCTCAAACCCAAAACACTAATGACACTTTAATGTGTATACTACCGGTACCAAAAATATCCCCGGTTCCAACTGTAAGTTCTAAACCTCTATGACATCCTAAAGATATCAAAATCCACACTTATTTTATCAATTCTTTTGAAAAGAATACCAAATAACTATCTCTGCTCTAAAAAAAGAGTTCACTGATCAATACCAATATTCAAAATCACACACTATAATAGTGTTGAAAATCTATCACTGTATGTTAAGTTCACAAAATTAATACACACGCAATAAGCACACTTATAAATATAATCACTTTTAAGTGTTCACACTAGTGTTCATTAAGAATGACACTTGGTTGGTCAAGAAAAGACACTTTCACTAAGTATACATGTATAATACTCTGGAATATACCAGAAATTGCTGCACAATAAGGTCTATATGCCTAAATAATGTTTATTGTCACTAATAATGAAGCATATCATACTATCTCATAATTTAGTTTGCACCAGAATATCACCAAACATCCCTCTAAACATGACCCAAATCTCTTACAACTGACAGTTGTAAATCTGACCTAGTCTAAAAATAGACTCAATGTGTTATCCAGTCTAAAAATAACCAAAACTTACACAAATTCTGTGACTGCAATTATCTGGTGAAAACTATAATATTTAGATATTACATTACTTCGTTATTGTAAAAGAATATAAAATGCACCGAATAAAGTAAAAGTTTCACTTACAGCAATCCATTATAATCCTTTATAACAATCCTTTTTCTATGAAAAAACACACACAACAATTGTCACATGTTCCTGTTACACACCCGATTATGTCCTGGTTCTCCAACGTCGATCACTGCCGAATAACATCATGACCTCTGTAAAGAGTTCACGAAACGTCAAAACGTAAACACGTTTAATATTAACACCGGAATTCCTCGCGATCGCGCGAAATAAATATTATGCTAGATCTAGACTTAATTTCCAAAGTAGGCCTCCTATCAGATCTGCTGCAGCGCTATAAACGAAACACTAGAACGAATCATCCATTGCACTCCCGCCATCCTGATCTTTGGAATCGGACACTTATAGTCGTCGTCGGAGTCGGCATCTGGCTGGCTTAAATTTCCCTCCAAAACGTTGGGCGCCATTTGTAACCATGGTCTTATGGGGATAAATTCAACAACTCCAATCCATGATTTAGGGTTCTTTATATACGGGTAATATAAAGCCAGACAAATCCATATTTAGGTTCTGCAACCAAATATTTACCAGAATCTAATAGCTGTAGAATATATAAAACTACATTCTCAATCAGACCTTTACAAGTCTATAGAAAACTACTAAAATATATATTATTACATCTCTGTACTGAAATAGGCGTTTCTCATAGAGAAGGTAGGCAAAGACTGAGTTAGTTAGAGTTATCATGCCATGCAGTGTTAGGGGTGACCTAAGTTAGTTTTCACTCACTCAATCCTGTCAACCAAGCTGTATTTGTACAATAACCAGTTTGTCAAGACATACATGACAACCATATACAATATAAATAATACATTGATCTCATGATAAATGGTCTCATTAACTTTTACAGTTATTACTCAGTACTGTGAACATAGCCAGCTATCTACCTGTGGAATAAGGGACATAAATATGAGTAAACATACTACAGAGAACTATAGCAGTTGTCTCCCTTGAACCACTATTAAAGGCACGGCTACAGTAATGTCAGCTGAATGTCCACACATAAAGAAAGTTAGTATGCTCGCGTATGTTGACCTTATACATTAATTCACTAGAATGTATGGCGGTGTAATCGACCGTACTTTATATGAATGAGTTCATCCTCATAGAAAGCGTCTTTGTTCTGGAATCAATGATTATGTAAACCGGCTGAATAAAGGTTACTCTACAAATAAGAATAACAACTGACCTAACTAAGGAAATACATTGACCCTGAAAACACGAGGAAATATCTGCCTTACGCGAACACAAATATTGCCTACACGAGGAAGAATACGACGAAACATACGGTCAAACACATTATTGTTCGTTTGTCCTTCATAACATGTAAGTGTAGCCTTCGGCGTATTGGTGTGAAAGAAAGACAATTCTCGGGTTTTAATTGGTCAAGCATGTCATTCGTGAAAACTCGGGCATTTATTGCAACGCTCGAATCAAACTTCCTTTGTATATCAACGGATAGGTATGTTCAAAATGTTGACATTGTGTTTGCCTGGATGAAACGGGACCGAAAATTGCCACTTTTGTTATATATACAATACGGCAGTAAGCCACATAGTTTGAATGTATGTTATTTTTTTTGTTTTTAGGTTCCATCCCTACTTTCATGAAAATAAACTCTAAATGATGACACTGCCAAACTTTAATGATTCAGCCAGGCTAGTATCATGTAACTAATATGAATTCCTGCTAGATAAATTCCAGATGTCTTCCATAGAAATGATTGAGATTTTGTGAAATCACGACAATTCAAGTGTTCAGACACAATTTTGTCAAACCGAACTTCGTTTACAACTGTAGGTTTTAACAGATGGAAAGGCTTGGTAATTTGTTCGAATGTGTACGATTATTATACTGTTATGTTACTGATAATTGAGATTATACCCCTTAGTTATGATAATTGGGACTATACCCCTCCCCTTAGTTATGATAATTGGGACTATACCCCTTAGTTATGATAATTGGACTATACCAGTTATGATAATTGGGATTATACCCCTTAGTTATGATAATTGGGACTATACTCCTTATTTATGATAATTGGGACTATACCCGCTTAGTTATGATAATTGGGAGTATAGACCCCTTAGTTATGATAATTGGGAATACACCCCTTAGTCATGATAATTGGTGTTTACATCCCTTAGTTATGATAATTCGGGACTTATATCCCTTAGTTATGATAATTGGGATTATACCCCTTAGTTATGATAATTGGGATTACACCCCGTTAGTTATGATAATTGGGATTATACCTCTTAGTTATGATAATTGGGATTATACCTCCTTAGTTATGATAATTGGGATTACACCCCTTAGTTTATGATATATAGGGATTATACCCGTTAGTTATGATAATTAGGAATACACCCCTTAGTTATGATAATTGGGTTTACACCCCTTATTTATGATAATTTGGGACTTATACCCCTTAGTTATGATAATTGGGATTACAACCCTTAAGTTATGATAATTGGGATTATACCCCTTTGTGTTATGACAATTGGGATTATTGGGATTATACCCCTTAGTTATGATAATTTGGCATTCTTAGTTATGATATAATAGGGAGATTATACCCCTTAGTTATGATAATTGGGATTATACCCCTTAGTTATGATAATTGGGATTATTCGCCTTAGTTATTATAATTGGGGATAACACCCCTTAGTTATGATAATTGGGATTATACCCCTTAGTTATGATAATAGGGATTATACCCTTAGTTATGATAATTGAGATTATATCCCTTAGTTATGATAATTCGGACTATACCCCTTAGTCATGATAATTGGGACTATACCCCTTAGTTATGATAATTAGGATTATACCCCTTAGTTATGATAATTAGGAGTATACCCCTTAGTTATGATAATTGGGAATACACCCCTTAGTTATGATAATTGTGTTTACACCC
This sequence comes from Cyrtodaria siliqua, assembly GCA_037043455.1. Taxonomy (NCBI): domain Eukaryota; kingdom Metazoa; phylum Mollusca; class Bivalvia; order Adapedonta; family Hiatellidae; genus Cyrtodaria; species Cyrtodaria siliqua. The sequence continues at coordinate 9,181 of JAWPHD010011860.1, forward strand.
CTTAGTTTATGATAATTGGGATTACACCCCTTAGTTATGATAATTGGGATTATACCCCTAAGTTATGATAATTGTGATTATAAACCTTAGTTATGATAATTGGGATTATACCTCTTAGTTATGATAATTGGGATTATACCTCTTAGTTATGATAATTGGGATTATACCCCTTAGTTATGATAATTGGGATTAAACCCCTTAGTTATGATAATTGCGATTACACCCCTTAGTTATGATAACTGGGATTATACCTCTGAGTTACGATAATTGGGATTATACCCCTTAGTTATGATAATTGGGATTATACCGCTTAGTTATGATAATTGGGATTATACCCCTTAGTTATGATAATTGGAGTAAATATGCTTGTGATAACCCCTCAGTTCTAGTGAAAAAAACTCAGTTCTAGAGAAAAAATAAAAAGAAGGGTGCAAGGGGTGATCACTAATTGGGTCCAAAACAGTAGCTGGGACTCTGGGCACCTCTGTATTTGTTCATAGCTGCACTTAGAGGAATACACTGAAAATTACATAGATGCTAGTTTGTTTTTTTCAAATTAAAAGGACAATCTTGATTTATTAAAAAAACAAAAAACTCATGGTGTCCTGTTAGTTTTCTACATCACTTGCATTTGTTCAATCATTAACATCACTTATAAGAATACTATCAAATGAAACAAATTCTAGATATGTCCATCTGTTGGTTATATTGCACCTATAATATATTTAAACTTATAATAGAATAACGATGAATAAATTAAAACATTTTAATAATATCTGGAATGATAATTGAAATATAGTGCCCTGTTAATAATTTAGTATTGATAAAGCTTGTTTTTGTATATTACTAACTGCTGATTATATTGCACCAGTAATATATTGGAACTAATGGTAGAATAAGACGACCACGTTATAACTCAAAATTGCATCTGTTTATTAGCAAACGGGTTGAACGTCAAAATGATACTGGATTAATAAATCGAGACACCGATTTAATGCGTATCTTACAATTGTGTGCTTCGAAATTTAGATGTATGCTAAAATGGCTTATTTCATTGAAAACAAAACAAATTTAACTACAATTGTACCAAACTTCTCGAATATAAGCCCACAATTTCTGCCTTAGTATGCTTTTTGATATTAGGTTCACATCAATAGCGTTGAAGTACTGTCATATACTATATGGTTGGAATTGCACATGCCAAAAATATGCATTTGGTTGAACATTTTGCTCGATGTCTTATCCATTTTGGACCATTGCTTTAAAGATGAACGACCAATGTCTAATTTTAAAGTAGTGGGTATTTCCAGGCAGATGCACACATGTAACCAGTACGATATTTGAAGTTTCATCTCATGTTATGTTATATGCACTACTTATTTTGCAGATTGCCAATGGTAGAATTACCGCGTGGAATTATAATAAAGAAATAACAATCAGTTAGCTGTGCATTTTATAAATTATATCCCCTTAAATTTAAGTGACTCATGAGGTACCTTAAGTTACCTTGGATTGTTATATCTGGACATTTGAGAACTACTTTCGGGAAAGTCCATTTTTCCCGCTCTTTTGCCAACTGACCGTGTGTAATTTGGTCACCTTGGAATATATTGGTCAATTTGAATTGGGCAGTTGTAGTGTGAAATTGTATGTCACTTATAGTTGTAGTTGTAGTTTTACTATCTTAATTAATTATGTAAGATGGGGGAATAGGATTCAAGGTAAATATTGCACTTTGTGTATTAACACGATGTCTATGGCATTTATTTCAAAACTACTGCCTAAATTTGTAATTCTTCCATAGTTGGCCTCATTTGCCTTTCTTTCACTAACATTTCATAATTCTTTTTTCATGAGAGAAAAAAGTAAAGGTATAATGCACATTTTAGCAAAGTCCTTGTGTAAAGATATTGTGTTTTAAATGTGTATATTCCTTGGGTAAAGATATTGTGTTTTAAAGATTGAGATAACATAAATTCACATGTATATATATTTTACCTGATTAGATGATAGTAAGGCACAATGTATTTATTAATGGTTACCTGCCTTTTAACCAGGTGAACCTATATTGAGACATGTACATGTAATGAGCCATGATACCGTGTATTGGGGACGCTGAGCCATCATATTCAATAGACGACAATGTGTACGTGTATGAAGTGTGTGTTGGGACATTATCCCACAGATTTGGGTTACGGTATGGATTAAGTCGTTTTAAATTGTTTTATTTCAGTATATACATTTAAATGTAATATAGTGCTATAATTAAGTGATAACAGATGACAAAAAATTAGTGTAGTTATATTTGTGAATATCGGTAAGAGCAGAGTGCGTATGCATAATCGCCCATAAGATAAATGGGACTTGAGGTTATATTCAAGCCCGAATAATATGGCATAGGGACATTTAACGTTGTTGTATCGTATAGATGTACTAGTCGACTGTTATAATACAATTATTAATGATCGGATTTTGGTGACTTACCTAAATTGTATATATATAATGTAATGTGTTGTTTCGTGTACTCATAATGCTAACATGTATTTCAGGCCATGACAGCTATTTGTTTGCATGAATAGTGTTTGTACATAAAAGATGGAACATTGACGCAATCTAGTCTCATGCTTTAACTTAACAAAGGAGTGAGAGCCGGGGGCTTATCAAATGTTATGTCAAAAAAATTGCCAAATATTTGAAACATACCGTTTTGTACCTTTTGTACCCCCCCCCCTCCCCCCCCCCAAACACCCCTCCCCATCCCCCACCATCCCCCACCACCACCACACTCCAATAATTGAAACTTTCCTACGGGTGGGGGAAAACAATAGATTACACACACAATTAAACAGTTTATGATAACTTAATGAATGTCATTGTTTCTGTGTGCTGCCTTATTGTCATTAATTTCATAAAACCAATTAAAACGAATTCGCAGGAATTCTACCTACTGAATTGTAGTGACTGTCGATAGGGGGCTTATCAAGTCCGTGTGGTTCCGATCCCTGGAGATGTGGGTAGCCGGTGCGTTCCCGCCAACTGCCATGACGCAGGGCCAATACAACCTCTCTGATTGGTCGAGCCTCGAGGGAAGCCAGCATTCTAGAAGTCACAGCGAGACGGAGAAGACGTTGTTCTGCGTGTTGCCTAGATATTACATAAAGAAGACTAATATAACAACCTGACGGCTTCAGATACCATGTATAGGTAAGGAATCACTTTAATGGTGTCAGAATCGTGATTGTTCCTGCGCCCGGAATGTGTTTTTAGGTCGAAATTCGTCGTTTCCCGGGGCTGTGCATCGCGCAGCACTGGTCCGTGAGATTGCTAATCTCACCGAGGCGACGTTTTTCTTAAGAATCTTCGGCGGAATTAAGGTCAGTTAGAATGTAAACAAGTGTTCCTGCCTTGCATTGGTGTCTGTTCTGGGGGAAAAAGGGGAAAAAAGAGGTTTTTGTGAGTGCACAAAATGTGCACAAAATGCAGACAGTGCGCATGCGCAAGCATCTAAACCGGATGTTTTGATGTAGCTTGTTCCGGTTTGTACATCGGAGGCCCTGAGTGTATAACACTCTGGTTTCCTGATGAGGCGCCTGTCGGGGGGTTTTATAAGGAAGGTTTCCTTGCTCAGTAATGATTATTATTGAAAAATAATTGTTTGTATTTCATCTTCATTTTTTATATTGCTGTGTTGTGTAATTAAATTATAATGGGGACTAGTGGAAATGAAGCGAGGGCCCGGCTTAGAGTTAATTTTGCATCGGCGGATGAATTAGCTCAGATCAGGGGAATAGGGTCCCGGTTGGCGGCCGCCATTGTTGCAGTGCGAGACGCACAGGGTAACTTGACACCAACAGTGTGGCAGGCGTTGACCAGGATCCACATGGATACGATTGACTGGGACGCCCTGGATTTCACGTTTAGGAAGAGGGAGCGTCGGGGTCAAGTGACCCAACAGACTCCAGCCTTTCAAGAGGGGGCAGGAGTGCAAGAAGAGGACTGGGAGGAAGACCCTGACACGGTGTATAGGGATGAGGAGACCGGCAGTCTTCACAGGCAAGCAAGCCTGGAGGACATGATGCGGGATCTACCCAGTACACCGCGTACAGGTAACACTGGATCATGGGAGCGGCGTGAACTTAATCCGTTCCGGTATCCGGCTAGGGGGATATTTCTCAGTCGGAAATTACAATCTAATGCCCTGGCTGCAGAGATAGACCACGTGTTGGGGACCGCGGACTCTGCGCAAAGAGACATCAAGCCCCCCATGTTAGGGGCCATGGCTCCTGTGCATACGGGTTCACCAGATCCAACTACAGCGGAATTGGAGATGATGAGGGACATTCTCAAAGTGAAAGGTGGCCTCGTGGGGGTGAAGGTGGAAGAAGTACAGCCGGCCCAACTAACCACCAAGGCGGGAAAGGTTGTGGCACCGGTTCAGTCGAGTCCAGTAGCCACCGCTGAGGCCCCCATCACTGAGGGTGTGTCACAAAGGGCGGGGGTAATCCCAAAATCCTCTAGGCCGCTCAAACATGTGCGTTATGCCTCTACATCGTCTTCGTCATCATCAAGTGATGACGGGGATGATGTGAGCTCTGCAGACGAGAGACATCGAAGCAAAAAGGACCGTAAATCGCAAGTTTATGGATTTAGGGTGGCGAGTTCGAGTCTCAAAAAGTCAATATTAAGGCAGAGGGGCAAAAAGCAGCGCTCCCCATCGCCGAGAGGTAGAACAGATGGTTCACCATCGCGAAGTGGCAAAAAGAGTCGCTCACCATCGCCAAGGGGTAGAACAGGTTGTTCCCCGTTGCGAAGTGGTAAGAAGCGTCGATCCCCATCGCTGAACAATTCAGATTCGGAGGCTAGCTTGTCGAGGGTGAACCGGAAGCACCGTGTATATCGGTTTGGATTTCCAGCGGCTCATAAACATGGCGGATCTAGGGAATGGGACCCGGTCAAGTCCCTACCCAAGGCCCTCTTGTATGATGGGAAGACTCAGTGGCTGGTTTTTAAGCAGCGCTTCACCAGTTATGCTAAGAGGAAGGGATGGTCCAGATCCCAATGCTTGGAGTGCTTGTGCTGGTCCCTGACGGGTAAAGCAGCTGAGTATTGCGCCATCATGAAAGAGCGGTATCCCGGGTCACTGATGTCATACCGACTAATGCTAGCTCAGTTGGATTGTCGGTTTGGTGGCAAGGAGCTCACGGCTACCACTCAAGCAAGGTTTCACCAGGCCGTGCAGGCCCAGGGGGAGTCATTGGAGGACTGGGCTGATCGGGTGTTGACATTGGCAAACAAGGCATTTGTTGATTTGCCAGTTACTTACTCGACCCAACAGGCGGTGGTACGGTTCTGTCAGGGACTGGCAGACCGTGATGCTGGCCATAGGGTCGGGCTCGAGCAGCCGGAACGCATTGAAAACGCCATAGACAGGGTACGATGGCACCAACACATGACTCAGGCGGTGTATGGGAAGCCTCGTAAAGATCCCAAGAAGGGACGGGATGATGAGAGGGAGGCCCCAATAGTGATTTCGGCGGTTCAAGAGGCGTCACCCCGGGAGTCCAGTAGGGTAGAGGACGTTCTCAATAAATTAGAACAAAAGTTCGAAACTCTGTCAATGAAGTTCGACTCGCTTAGTGGGGGCCAGCAGGCAGATAAGGGCCAATGGACCTCAACCCATAAGCAGCCTGGAGGCCCACCACCCAATCAGAAACCACTAAAGGCAGGTGCATGTTTTGGGTGTGGTGAGGTTGGGCACTTCAGACGGGAGTGCCCACGGAAAGGGCGTGGTGACGGGCGTGCCATGGGGAGAGGATCTTTAAACGGGACAGGATCGAGGCCGGGGGCCCATCCTCGATCCCAGGACAACGAGGCCAGGCCGGGAATGCACTAATTAGTCGAGGGGCCGAGCCTATTAGGGCACGACCACTGAATCATGATCATGGGGGGGAGCGGGAGGCAAGTTGCCACACTGCTCCACCACCCGTAGCACCGGAAGTGAAGGCAGCTGTACTGTCACAACAAGTACACAGCCGCCGGGCTGATATGAGTAGGGGAGTGGCAGATTGGTTTGCACACAATCCAGTTGCGGAGTCTGTCAAAGCTAAATCAGCGGTGTTGGGCGACCCAGTAGTAGGGGGTCGAGGGGCTCCCGTGGGGAGCCAGCCCACTAAAGTCAGGGGCGTGCAGCCGGAAGAGGGGTTGGCGCTCGTAGGTGTGTCACCACCAATTCAGGATAGTTTATGTTTCCCCGAGAGGGCGGGAAATGAGGGAAGTGGAATACCCAAAGGGGATGGCGAGGGTGCCCCAGCGAATCTGGGGCGGAACACCAGTATTTCATCTCGATCCGCGGCAAGGGATTTACCGGCGGGAACCCAGGGGACCAGCAGTCCAGTGGGGCCGGAAGTAGGTTGCCAGGGTGCGGATGCAGTGGAGGAGGTGAAGGTGTGCCAATTGGGTTCCAATTCCCAGTTTAGTATTGAGGTCCAAGTGGACGGACGTAAAGTAGAAGCGGTGGTGGACACGGCGGCGGAGGTGACCATAGTATCGGATAGATTTTATAAGTCTATGAAGGTGCCTCCCCCCAAAATTAAAGTTGTTAAACTACTAACAGCGGGCCGGGAAATGTCAATGCACGGGTTTATCGTTGGTCCAGTAACCTTGAAAATTGGCGAGAAGAGCTACCAACAAACAGTGTATGTTGCTCCTATCGCGGAAGATATGTTGCTGGGCTTCGACATGTTATTTCACCTGGGGGCTGCCGTCCTAAATATGGGTGAGGGTACGTTGACATTCGATGGGCAGGTTCTTGGGCTGAATATTGGGGATCGTAAAGGGGAGCCTAAGGTGGCTAGAGTGACGGTCGCTAAGCGACAGGTTATTCCCCCAAATTCAGCTATGAGACTGAAATGCAGTATAAGCGCAGAAATGCCGGACTATGTGGTTGAGGGAACCCGGGGATCAAAGACATTGATCCCTAGGGTAGTAAGGGCCGGCCGGTCACAACCCATAGTATGTATTTTGAACCCCACAGATAGCTACTGTGTGTTCAAGAAAGGGCAACAGGTCGGCACGGCTTATCCTGTAGGCAACTATTGTGAGGATATTGGGGAAGAGGAGAGAGTACCGGAAGTGAGAACGGTACAGCCCCATGGAGAGGGCCTCGAGGCTGATGAGGTGGAAGTGCCCGACCATCTCAAACAGGTCTTTGAGGACTCCCAGGCGTATTTATCAGCGGACCAAAGCAAGCAATTAGCTAAGGTGCTGATAGAATACCAGGATGCGTTTGCCCAGAATGAGTTCGATCTTGGTCAATTCGTTGACATTGAACATAGCATCGACACAGGCGATGCTCGGCCAATAAAGCAGCGAATGCGCAGGACACCAGCTTGTTTCGCAGGTGAGGAGGAGGTACATCTTAAGAAAATGCTAGATGCCGGAGTGATACAAGAGTCCAATTCTGATTGGGCTTCTGCACCCGTGCTCATACGCAAACGTGATGGAACCGTGCGTTGGTGCATCGATTACCGTGCACTCAACAACGTGACCATCAAGGATGTGTTTCCCCTCCCACTGGTGGAGGATTGCTTGGATACGTTGGCGGGAAGTGTTTGGTTTTCAAAGCTTGACGCCAACTCTGCTTATTGGCAGGTTAAACTGAAAGAGGAAGACAGGAAAAAAACGGCTTTCACAACCAAGTACGGCCTCTTTGAGCACGTGAAAATGGGATTCGGTTTATGTAACGCCCCAGCCACGTTCGCACGTGTCATGAACCTCGTGCTCAGAGGTCTGAATTGGAAAATCGTGTTGGCCTTCCTGGACGACATCCTGGTATTGGGTAGTGGTTTCGACGACCACTTGGGGAATGTGACAGAAGCCTTGGCTAGGTGTAGAAAGTATGGCTTAAAGTTGAAGCCTAAGAAATGTGTATTCTTCCAGAGGGAGGTGGAGTTTCTGGGAAGAATAGTAGGCAGTAACAGTCTAGCCATGGCGGACAAGGACATTAAGGTGGTACGAGAGTGGCCTACCCCCACATGCTCCAAAGATGTTGAGCGCTTCATGGGTTTGGCCAACTACCACCGGTTGTTTGTCAAGGACTTCTCCAAGTTGGCCGATCCACTTTACAGTGTGGTGGGGAAGTATAAGTTTAAATGGGAAGTGGAGCAGCAAGCGGCGTTTGATGCCCTGAGAAAGATTCTCACAGCTCCGCCGGTGCTGGCCCTACCCAATCAGACGGATGACTACATCCTTGATACAGATGCCTCCGATATAGCTATCGGGGCGGAGCTTCTCCAAGTCCACAATGGTGAGGAGAAGGTTATCGCATATGGGAGCTATGCGTTAACAGGTGAACAGCGGCGTTATTGCACAACGCGAAAGGAGCTGTTGGCGGTGGTTAGGTTCACCAGGCAGTATCGGTATTACCTGTTGGGACGGCCTTTTGTGGTTAGGACGGACCACTCAAGCTTGACTTGGTTGTTAAGGTTTAAGGAACCCCAGGGGCAGTTGGCGCGATGGATGGAAGAGTTGTCTCAGTACAACATGATCCTGAAGCACCGGGCTGGCAAGAAACACGGAAATGCGGATGCATTGTCTCGGCTACCAATGGCACCGGGATATTGCAACGCATTTATGGCCGGAGTTGAGCTAGGGGAACTGCCATGTGGGGGTTGTGAGTACTGTGCCAGGGCGGATAGGAACTGGGGGTGTTTCATCCGAGATGTGGATGAAGCGATTTCGTTGGCGGCGTCTGGAGCGCAGGGAGTTGCGGGGGTGCACCAAGGGGTCGCGGGCGACTACCAAGGTGGGAATGTCAACTACTGTGCGGCGACGGGACGCCAGCGAGGAGGTTCCTGGGATGCGGAATTGATCACTCCGCGGGATCCGCAAGAGGTGCAGGGGAGTAAGGCTCTTAACCAGAGTAGCTGTAAAAATGAGCTGGGAGTCAAGTTTGGAGGGTCGAGAGGTTCAAAAAGGCCGGTAGGAGAACCGGAAGTGGCGGTTCGGGATGAACCAGAGCATGAGGGTCGCGACCTGGAGGCAGGGTCTGGTGCAGAAGACCCGGGTGAGCCTTGGGAAACAGGCGGACCCATTGAATGGGGTTTAGATCAGATGAAAGATGATTCGCGGACTTCCTGGGGGACAGAGGAAGATCCGGAGGTCTCGCGCCTAGAAGTGACTAAGGAGGGCGATGACCTGGTTATCCGGGCTTGCAGTGTCGTCCGGGAGGTAATAGTGGGCACAGTTGAGCAACCGGCGTGTTGGGGATTCCCACTTCAGGACGTGCACGAGGCTCAAGCCAGAGACCTGAGTTTGGAAATAATATTAGCCTGGGTAAAGGACGCTGAAGAGCCGTCGGAGGAGGTACTCTTCCGGGCGAGCCCAGCGGCCAAATCCTATTGGTTGAATAAGGAACTGTTCGTCCTGATTGATGGGGTGCTCTTTAAGCAGAGGAAGGCCACAGACGCTAAGGATCTGGTGATGCCCTCTGAGTTGAAAGAGCAGGCAATAGAGTGGAATCACGATATTCCATCGGCGGGCCACCAGGGGGTGGCTAGAACTAAGGCCAAACTGAAAGAAAAATTCTGTTGGTATGGTCTGGCGGAAGACGTGTTTAAGTATGTGACGTCATGTAATGTGTGCAGCCAGAATAAGAAGCTAGACCGGTACGGTCGGTGTGCTCTTAGGGAATATCAGGCTGGAGCCCCGATGGAGCGGGTCCATATTGATTTTATGGGACCATTACCAAAAACACCCCGGGGAAACGAGAACATTCTGATGATGGTGGATCAATTCACCAAATGGGTGGAGTGCATCCCCCTGCCTTCGCAGACTGCAGAAGTCACCGCACGTGCTGCAGTTAACGGGTTTTTCTCTAGGTTCGGTTATCCTTTCCAGTTGTTTTCTGATCAGGGTCGTAACTTTGAGTCTAAACTGTTCACTGCCATGTGTGAGCTTCTGCAGATCCATAAGGCAAGAACCACACCATATAGGCCATCAGCTAACGGGCAAGTGGAACGGTATAACCGTACCCTGATGGACGCGGTGCGTTGTTTCATTGGGAAGTCCCAGAATCAGTGGGATCTGCACCTGCAGCAACTAGCGGGGGCGTTGCGGGCATCTGTGAACCGGAGCACGGGGTTTACTCCTAACAAGCTTATGCTGGGTAGAGAAGTGAACACTCCGGCGCACTTGATGTTCCCGCAAGCAGGAAAGCAGCCCACGGATACTGAGGGATATGTAGCGGAGCTGGCTGCTGAGCTCCAGAAAGCACACACTACCGCCCGGGCCAAGCTCAAAACCTCTACAAAGAGGATGAAGCGAAATTACGATGTCCGTATTTTAGAACGTCCTTATGACAAGGGCGACGCGGTGTACCTCTTGGACACCGCGACGCTAAAGGGAAAATGTAAGAAATTAAGCCCACCCTGGAAGGGCCCGGCGGTAATTGTACAAAAGATCTCCGCGTACCTCTATCGGGTTAAACTGAAAAATGCGATATTTGTGGCTAATCATGATCGCCTCAAACCTTGTCGCGACCGGAAGTTGCCGGGTTGGTTAACCCAGTGGTTGGCTAACCCAGATGAGGGTGAGATTCAGGGGGCTGATGATGGCCAGCTGTATTGCTCGTGCCGCCAGCCGTGGCAGGGGAGATTCATGATCCAGTGTGATACATGTGATGAATGGTATCATGGGTCATGTATCAACGTAACTGCCACGGAGGCATTAAGCATTGACCGTTTCAAGTGTGAGCGTTGCAAACGGGGCGTGCCGGCACATAAGTGACATGTAGTTTGTGTCGTTTCAGGTTGCCCAAAGGTGATCAAGGGAGGTTCAGTGACTTCCTGGTACAAGTGCGGCGATGGACCCGGGAGGAGAGGTTGTTGCCGGCATCGGGAATGGTTGGGAGGCTGATGCTCGCGGCTCGCTTCACCAGGATGGAACAGGAGGAAGCCCTGTTGGGGCAGGTACGGTTGGCCCGCCAAGCGGGCAACTCCCGTTGGTTGTTGACCGTGGCACGGGAGGCGGATCAACTGCAAGCCGCAGATGCTAGTTGGATCCGGGTTCACATCGCCCCAGTGGGCGGGGGTCAACGTAGGAAGAGGGGGGAAAGTTCAGGGCCCAGCCGGGACATGCGCCTGCTGCAGGACCCGTCTTTTCCTCGGGTGGTTAGCGATGCCGCTATGGGGCGGAGTAGTACTCCGCCTGGAGAGCAGAGTAGGGTGGGCGGCTCAGGACCCAGCCGGGACTCGGTCCTGTCGCAGGAGTCTGGCCCCATTCGGGGAGTGGACGAGAAAGTCAGTCTCGGGGAGCCTCGCGAGGCAACGGAGGTCCCCGAGGGCTTAGATTTGCTTATGGAGGGATATCTGTCGTCCGGAGAGGAGGGAGATGAGGCCGTGCTGTTGGCTTTAGACGCGGACACCACCATCCCTGAGATAGCTGGGTTAGGAGACCTGGCCCAGCTATCCGTGGATGAGGCTGGTGCGGCGGTAGTCCGGCATCCAGTGGCGAGCTGGGAGTCGAAGGTTGAGAGAGAGGCCGTTGGGGAGGCGCCCCTAGTTGAGGGCGGAGACACGGGGTCTAGCCCGCCTAGAGGACACGGCCGGAAAAGGCGAGGGATAAGAAAACCGAGAGCTCGCCAGAGGAAAAGAGGAAGGAGGCAGAGGAGGACATCTGCGAGTATTCCAGCAACTGAAGGGAGCCTGCCGAGCCGGGTAGAGCGAGGGGACTCTCCGGCCGGGCAACCAACGTTGGTGTTGCGGCCTGCGGGCTCGGAGGGTTCATATCAGGGCTCGCACTCCAGGCAGAGTGGGGATTGGAGGCTGAGGAGGCCGGATGAGTACGACCCAAGGCTGAGGAGGCCGGAGGAGTATGAACGGAGGCTGAAGGGTCCGGATGTAATTGATAGGAGGTCAGGGACCGGGGGACGGGAACCGTCCAAAGTCCCGGCGCCATCCTCAAAGGCAGAAGGGAAAAACAGGGAAGGACCACTGGGACATCCGGGGGTCCGGGCGCCTGTTTCCCATGGGGGACCGGCCCGGCCTTCCGGTCTTATGGCTGCGGAAGCGATGCCGGATCCTCCACGGATGCGCCATCCACTGGAGACCCAGTATAGGTTCCAGGAGATGTCCCGACCAGCATTGGGCCGTGGAATGACCGTGGAGGGTTTCTCGATGAGGCCGGAAGGGGACCACAGCAGCCTAGGTGACCTAAGGGTCAGGTTGACCCAAGGGGAAACCAAAGTGAGTAGGCGGGTAGAGGCTTGTGACTCCGGTACGGGTTTGGGGATGCAGAGTTGTGGGGCCCTAGAGAGGCTCTCTTCCGGGTCCCAAACCCCTGTAGTCGGGACCCCGCAGGGTGAGGCAGAGGTGACAGGCGCTACCTCGGTGTCCGCGCCGAGTTCAGCGGCTGTTGTTAAGTCGGAAACAGAGAGGCGGAAAGATGAGCGCAGGCAGCTCAGGAGGGCGGAAGCGCAGCGGTGCCCATTCGGATGCCCCGGGCCGCTTGCGTATGAGAAGCTGCATGCCTTGCTGCGGCACCTCCCGAAAGTGTTCGAGGAGGAGAGGGAGGACGCTGGTGTGGCCAGGCGCCGTGTGAAGGCCCTCCAGTTCGTGGCTGACCTTCTCCTTGAGACAGCCACGCTGGAGAGCCTCATGGTATATGTGGAGGCCGCGGGCCTTTTTAGAGGGCTTGAGGGTCGCCAGGTAACGGACCGCCAAGCTGAGGCCATGCGGGGAGTCTGCAGGGTGTTGCAGGTGCAGGCTCCAGAGGAGTTCTGCGTTTCGCCACCCAATTCTCCCGCTGTCCTCATTCATTGGAGGGTGGTTGTGCTCCTGGTTGCTCGGCTCCCAAGGGAGGATCAGTTGCAACTGTACCACATATATGGGAGCCCCAGTGAGGTGGACCTAGGGTTCAGCGATGTGACGACTCGCCTGGCAGGGCCTGGGCCAGATGAGGTTGGCAGGGCGGACCCCAGACGAGACGAGAGGCAGGTCGTGGGGCCCATGGTGAGAAAGGCCGAGCCAGCCGAACCTTGTGGGGCAACACCTGCTCCAGTAGGGGGAAAAAAGCAAGTGCAAGAGGAGCCGGTCCCACAGGGGTTCGATAGCCATTTCCACCTGGATAGGTGTAGAGTGAGCTTGAAGCTCCGTGGGGCTGGGTTCCCGGAGGTGGTGGCTGCACTTGTGCCATCTGTGCGGAATAAGATCCAGCTTGTTGGGGCTGTGGCCAATTTCTGCGACCCCGAGAGCTACCCGACAGCTGGGATGGTTAAACTCTTGAGGAGCCAGCGGGTGTATACCACCATTGGTATTCACCCAAAGCATGCCTCCCGGGTTAATATAGCCTCGCTGGAGGCTGCCCTAAGCTTCCCAGGGGTGGTTGGGCTGGGGGAAGTAGGTGTGGATCACACCTGCCCCCCAGCAGAGTGGCCAAAGCAAGTGGAGGTCCTGGCAAGGGTCTTACCCCTGGTCTCCCTAGAAAAGGTACTGGTAGTACACTTCAGGGGGCAGGAGGGGACTCTCGCTGACGGGGCTTCCCTTGCCATTCGAGGATTGGCTAAAATGCTGCTACATCCGCAGCAACGGATCCACCTCCACTGCTTTACGGGCAGTTTGGAGGAGGCCCGGTTGTGGGGTCAGGCGTTCCCCCACGCGTACTTTGGGTTCACCAAGATAGTGGAGCGCTTTGGGGAAGAGCAGCTAGCGGCCCTACGAGCCATCGGGGACGACAGGGTGCTCCTGGAGACGGATGCACCATACTTTCCGTTTCCGGGATACACTTGCTCGACCCCGGCGTTCATAGGCCAGGTGGCGAGAGCCGTCGCTACTCTGCGGGGCACCACTGCGGGTGCCCTGTTGAGGGCGACCGTGCGGAACGCCCAGTGTTTGTACCTCCGGCAGTGAATCACGCCGGAGGGACAAGGGGGTGGGAGACCGTAATCAGTGAATCAAATTAGGTTGGTTACCGGGATCAAATCAATTTGTTAGGAGACATCCAATCAGGGTTGAGAAGTATTGGTCACCAGGGTCATGGGGAATATTGCGGGTGGGTATTAAGGCTTGGTCAAAAGGGTGATTTTTGCGATATTGAAATTTGGTTAACATGGGTCATCTGGGTAAATTTGGGGTTTTTTCATGTTAAATTATATTTATTAATAATATTATCTGATACCGAGGCGGCTGCAGGGCACCCCGGTGGGTTTCAAACCCACTGATGCCCTGGCCCATACCGAGGCGGCTGCAGGGCACCCCGGTGGGTTTCAAACCCACTGATGCCCTGGCCCAAGGTCATTGGGTTGGCGGTAGATTCAAAGCACGTGCCAGTGTCTAAAAATATGGGAAATGTTGGACCGGGACAGTCAGGACTACAGTTAAGCAATAAGGGTTTTAATGTCAAAATTGGGAAGTTAGCGCTCACCGGTGGCACTCCTGGCTCAGAGCTGGAGTGGGGTGAGGGGGACCCCCCTGGGCAGAATGACCATCATTATAAAGTAGGGGGGAGTGTAGTGACTGTCGATAGGGGGCTTATCAAGTCCGTGTGGTTCCGATCCCTGGAGATGTGGGTAGCCGGTGCGTTCCCGCCAACTGCCATGACGCAGGGCCAATACAACCTCTCTGATTGGTCGAGCCTCGAGGGAAGCCAGCATTCTAGAAGTCACAGCGAGACGGAGAAGACGTTGTTCTGCGTGTTGCCTAGATATTACATAAAGAAGACTAATATAACAACCTGACGGCTTCAGATACCATGTATAGGTAAGGAATCACTTTAGAATATTCATAAATACAGATAACCATACAAAACTCTATATTGTTAACAACAAGCTATTAAACAATGTGTCCATACCTTGTTGTTCGTAGATGTTGTCAGTTTCCTTGAAACCTGGGTGTAAATTTAAATATTTTGCTTTGATTAGAATTCGTTTATTGTCCGTTTAATATATTTTCTTTGTGGTAAATGGAGAAATTACTACTAAGGGAGATAATTCTAGATAATTTCACAATCTTAACTACTGGTACAAGGCAAACATGAGCTCATACTGTGCTGAATAATGTTAATAGCTTGATCCGAGTGTCTCTGTTTCTATGCCAATATTTACAGATATAGGATTATCAGGGTGGTGAACTCAAATGACTTTTCGGATATCGAGCACGGGATACGTCAACAACGGCTTCGATTCGGGTATGAATTTCCGTGATAAACAAATACATATAACAGCTAAATTGAAGGGAATGTGGGCGATATGGAAGAATTAGTTTTGTCCATCCAATCATTATGTGTTTAGCTTGCATATGCAATGCTCGTATGTATTAAACTATGCTCCGTGAAACGTCCGGTTATTTTGTTATTATGAAATAGTTTAGTCTGGAATACTATAAGAATCAGCTATAGCATTGTTGTATCTATAAATCATTAATTGTATTGCATGGTTACACTATCCTATTGTTTATTTAAACATACTTTATGTCTAAACAATTACAACATATATGTTTAGATACAGTGCATAGTTACGATGACTGGAACGAATGAAAACACCTCTCAGTAGTTAAATATTATGTAACTGAAGCAATTATATACAGCTACTTAAGTCCACCATATCTCTCAATATTATAAATAACATGTCATAGAGAGACATTTCACTCATCAAAATATGTATCTACATGCTCCACGAAAAAAGGGTAGGTCATGTATACACAGCGACTTCTTATGAATTTTCTTAAATTGTAAATTACAAGCAACATATAGTTCGACATCTCACTCTCGGTCATATATAGCTGTATATTCATTGATGTTTCTCAATATGTAAATAACATGCATGATATGTTTCGACATCGAACTCGCAGTCATATATAGCTGTATATTTATGTATATTCCTCAATATGTAAATACAATGTAACATATGGTTCGATATCTCACTCGCAGTTATATACAGCTACATATACATTTATATTCCTCAGTATGTAAATAGCATGCAACATTTCAATCGCAGTTATATACAGCTGTATATGGATTTATATTCCTCAATATGTGAATAACATGCAGCATGTAGTTCGACATCGCACTCAGTTATATACAGCCACATATACATGGACGTTTCTCAGTAGGTAAATACAATGCATCAATGGTCCAACATCCCACCCACAGTCATATGCAGCTTCTAATGTTTCAATAGCCCACTATCCTCTCAAGCGTGATTTAACTAATTAAAAGTAAAACATGTATTTTCAATTGTGAATTATCTGCGATAACCACTCCTTATTCTGCAAATTATCGACAACAACCTGGACCTCAGTATCAACATGGGATTTTCTGTATTTGTCTTTACACTGCAGATGTATGCTAAAGCAAAGAAAACCCTATTTATTAAATAAAAAATTGCCTAAAATGGAGGAAAAAAACAGAATTATTTTCTGTTTTCCTTTTGTCTCTACTAGGTCCGTGAGCTTTCAGGGGAGATAATTGAGGTGTGAGACCATAATATCAACCCATCAATACACTAGCAATGATATATACCCTTACTAGCAATGACATATATCCATAATCTCAGTAGCAATGATATCTCATCACATCTACCCGTCATCACACTAGCAATAATATCAACCCATCAGCACACTAGCAATGATATTCACCCTTTATCACACTAACAGTGATATGTATCCATCATCTCACTAGCAATGATATCTACCCATCATGTCATCTACACGTCATCACACTGGCAATAATATCAACCCATCAGCACACTAGCAATGATATGTACCTTTAATTACACTAGCAATGATATATATCCACCATCACACTAGCCATGATATCTGAAGACTATCTATACGTTCCCATACTAGCAATGATACCTACCCGTCACCACAACAGCAATGATATGTACCCTTTATTGTATACTTTCATATTGTCCCGTTTAGATTGCATTGAGCTAAGCGTGCAATATTCTACGATATTGCACGCATTGATATTGCACGGGAACTTTTGCTCGTGCTTGCTAAGAGCCGCGAAATAGAAATAAGGAACTACTTTCAAATAAAAATAACGGAATCCTTCCTATAGTGTCAACAAAAAAATACGTGTTTTTTCCCAACCTTTTATGGTAAAAATTGATAAAATAACTGAAATGGTCACTCACCCACTGTTTTTAACGTTATCGAATGGTAAACAAACTTTAGAAAATGGCTTGTTGTTTTTAATGACGTCATCCGACGTCGACGTCGTTTTCGCGCAAAATAATCATCCACACAAATGAAACTGAATGGCAAGATAGGAATTCCATCAAAAGCTATAAAAATAACACAAATACAATGAAAAGTAATTGTCATACAATTAACATTGATCGAAAACAATATGAAAGTATACAATAAAAAGGTTATTGAATTTGTATGGCTAAATATTACTTGGAACTCGTTGTTTTGGCGCAAGACGACTCGCAAGCTCGTCGTCCTTTGCCAAAACAACTCGTTCCAAGTAATATTTAGCCATACAAATTCAATAACCTATATTATTACACTAGCAATGATATATATCCACCATCACACTAGCCATGATATCTGAAGACTATCTATACGTTCCCATACTAGCAATGATACCTACCCATCACCACAACAGCAATGACATTTACACATCAGCTCACCACCAATGATACTTGCCCGTTATCAGACTAGCAATGATAACTGCATTTAATTCTATGCAACCACGTTGAACGTCAAAATGATACTGGATTAATAAATCGAGACGCTGATTTAATGCTTGGTTTGCAAATGTGTACTTCGAAATTTGGATGATGTGATAAAATGGCTTTTTATTCAAAACAACTTCGGGTAAAATTGTACGAAACTTCTCGAATATAAATCGCACAATGTCTGCCATATATCATGTATTCTTTCTGATATTATGTTCACATCAGTAGCGTTGATTTACTGTCAGGTACTATATGGTTGGCATTGCACATGTCTGAGATATGCATTTGGTTGAACATGTCGCTTGACAATATCACATATCCATTTTGGAACTTTTATTTATATGACGACCGACCACTAGTACTTAATTTTAAAGTTGTGGATATTTCTAGTCAGATGCACACATAATTAAACAGTTTTTAGAAACTTAAAGAAGGTCGTTGTTTCTATGTGCCGTCTTATTCTCATTAATTTCATAAAATCAATTAAAACAATTCTCAGTTTCGCAGGATGGACTCATCCGAATTCTACCTATTCAGGCTATTGAATATTCATCAATGCAATTTCACGACAACGAAAACCATACAATCACAAAGCCATTTACACAGTGTTTCCATACCTTGATGTTCATCGGTGTTCTCACTTGCCTTGATACCTTGGTGTAAATGTAAATTAATTGCATTGATTATAATTCGTGTATTGTCCCTTTGATTTTAAGGTGTCTGTGATTTTCCGTTGTAAATCAGGCTCAATCCGTGTGGATATATATATATATATGATTTATAAACAATCATATTTTGAGACAGCTATTTGCCTGTTTGTTGATTTGTGTGCTTCTATGTATAACACAACAGAAGATACTTTTTAATCCAGTTTATTATGCATGTATGCTGATGTCTTGATAATGTGTTATACGACTCATACACTATTCACACACCAACAATATTATTTACTTTTCCAACACTACAACTTTGAATATTTAGTACGCCAATTCATGATCATTAACGTTAGGATACAAACTCACTGTAGAATAAAGTAACATTGATTTGTAACTGAGTTTTCAAAGACTGAAATATGTAAATAAATATGAAAACACTTTAATCAAACCATATAATATTAGGTTCGTCCTTTACATGAAAATACATTACAGGTTTAGCCTTAATTCCATTAAGCAATGGGAAGTTTATATTAGCAGAATTTTATAACGGATTTTCGACAATAAAACACGTTTTAAATCATTTTTTACTGTAAATAATGTGACAACCTGTTTAAAATTACCTATTAAATGTTTTAGTTTTACAATATGCAAACTTGTTAAGCTGAAATTAAGGTTTTATTTCATACCCCAGCCAACCCCGTTTTCTCTTCTTGGAAAAGGGGTTGGATGGGGTTTGAAAGTTAATTCTCGGACCACGTAATGTGATACCTCACCTAAGTATAACAAAATAGAAGACAATTTTTAACCCATTTTATTCAGCATGTATGTTGAGGTGTTGATCATGTGACACTCAATACTGGTAATAGATCTTACAAAGTGGTGCTTAAGGAAGTTTCAAACTGCCTTCACAGCTAGTTCCTGACAATATGTCTTTGCTAAAGATATCAACTGGCCCGTACACATTCAGGACTACTGTAGGCAAATTAATAGTGACATAATTATTTACATAGTCAATATCATTTGCTTTGAGAAATTCAAAACACATTTTTAAACCCATGTTTTAGACTCTTCATTAAACGAATTAAGGCTAACATATTCACAACAAAATAGGTGAAAAACAATAATACACAATTTCAATAAGTATGGGAATAGCATGCTGCATATGGTTCGACATGTCACTCGCAGGTATATACAGCTACATATGCATATATATTCCTCAGTATGTAAATAACATGCAACATATGGTTCGACATGTCACTCGCAGGTATATACAGCTACATATGCATTTATATTCCTCAGTATGTAAATAACATGCAACCTATGGTTCGACATGTCACTCGCAGGTAAATACAGATACATATGCATTTATATTCCTCAGTATGTAAATAACATGTTGCATATGGTTCGACATGTCACTCGCAGTTATATACAGCTACATATGCATATATATTCCTCAGTATGTAAATAACATGCAACGTATGATTCGACATGTCACTCGCAGGTATATACAGCTACATATGCATTTATATTCCTCAGTATGTAAATAACATGCAACTTATGGTTCGACATGTCACTCGCGGGTATATACAGCTACGTATGCATTTATATTCCTCAATATGTACATAGCATGTTGCATATGGTTCGACATGTCACTCGCGGGTATATACAGCTACGTATGCATTTATATTCCTCAATATGTACATAGCATGTTGCATATGGTTCGACATCTTAATTGCAGTTATATACAGCTATTGATTCTTTTAAATTAAATGTTCTTAATTTGTAAAAAGCACCCAACATATGATAATGGATCTACTTCTCACTCACAGTTATGTACAGGTTTACATGCATTTTCATTCCTCCGTATATAAATAACATGCAACATATGGTTCGGCATGTCACTCGCAGTTATATAGAGCTACATATGCATTCACATTCCTCAATATGTAAATATCATCCAAAATATGGTTCGACATGTCACTCGCAGTTATATACAGCTACTAATGCACTGATGTTTCTCAATAGTTCACTATCGCAATTGTGGTTTAACTAATTAATGCAATTGTGGTTTAACTAATTAAACGTAAACCATTTTCGATTGTGATTTTCAGTGATAACAAAACCCTATTCCTATTTTGATTTATCGACAACGACCTGTACTTCTACAGTGACTTATCTACGAAATCCATATGTATTTATCTAGGAAATTTATATCATTAGTGCTGTACCGGCGACAAGCAAGTGGTTTATCTACAACCATATATACTTAAATAGTGATCTATATACAACCTTGGGTATTTAATTACTGATTTATATATAGCTATATGTACTTCAATAATGATATATATACAACCATGTATACTTCATTAATTATTTATATACAACCATATGTACTGCAATAGTGATTTATATACAATCATATGTACGTTAATAGTGATTTATACACAACCCTAGTGTCTCCGTGACCGAGGTGTTAACGACGGCGCTTTGGAAACCTTCTGGCCTCTCACCGCTGCAGGTTCGAATCTCACTCGGAAGTTTCGATTCTTAGGGATGGGGGAGGTGTATAGTACTTGTTCTACACACGAATGGCGTAACCACCGCACATACTAATCCTCGCTCTAGCCCCGCATTATTTGACACTGTATATCCCGTATTAGGGCACTACCATACTGCGTCACAAGACATGGTATATCCCATATAAGGACACTACCACATTGTGTCACAAGACACTGTATATCCCGTATTAGGGAACTACCGCACTGTGTCACAAGACAGTGTGTGAGATATGAAACAGTGTTACACATAATCGGTCTCTAACTAATACATGTACAACTATGTGCAAGTAAACAATACATTTGGAAATGAAACGCCTAATGACGATCTTTCAAATCGTACTACCTACCATATTTACAAATTATTGTCCCAGCGAGAACCACAATTACAAGGCAAATTTCATATGTCATTATATATTTATATATATTTTTAACTCTGATTTATCTAAACAAGACAGGTCACATGCATAACCGTAAAGAACTTTAAATCAGCTTATCTGTAGTATGTATGCGGGTTTGTTATTATTTAAAGTCTTTCTCGTCGGTATGCTTAAGCCGTATGCTGCTTAAGACTATTTTGATCTGACTCCATGTCACATTCAGTACACTTAAATGCATATGTTCACGTGTATGACTATTCACCTGGACATATAATATCTGTGGTAACACTACATAAATATAAACTATCTGTTTCATCTAGATTGTGCTGTGGTTGTCTAATAACACTGTGGGTAAATACGAAGTGTATAGCAAACAAGAAGATAATTTGCTTAGAATGTAGAATGTTTTGAATAACGAACCGATTGATTTCATATTTGAATGAATAAATAAGTTCAACCAAGTTTCAATTACATCTGAGTGATGTATTGGACATCGCATTATCTACTGATTTTAGAAAATGCACTGAAAAAGTAGCCATAATTCATTTGTTTCTGCTTTTATAGAACGATCCCGGCCTCTAAGCAGCTTCAAACCAGTCATGTGTAATTTGCGTTGAACCGGTCATTCCAAGCATGGTCCACATTCCATACCCGTAAACAGCATTTCTCCAGTATTTACTACCATCTATTTTGAAAGCGTATCAATGGCATGCCTCACTTCCTTCACTTGAACAACTTCTCGCCGGTGTGAATACTTACCTGGTTGATGTGCTGGCATCTTGTTTACACACTTGACACGTCTAGCGTATTGTATGCGGCGAGTATTTAAAATCATACGTGTATTGATATACTCCCTCTCTGTGTGAATGACTTTTATGTAGTGTGCATGTATAGTTTTCAGACAGTATGTATTATTATGTGCTTACTGAGATTTTCTCGATAATCGAATGCCTTGGCACATAATGTATACGGCTTCTCTCCAGTGTGTTTTAGCATGTGACTGCTGAAACTTCTTCGACGTCTGAATTTCTTGCTACATACAGTACATGTGAACGGCTTCTCGCCAGAGTGTATTAACATGTGCCTACCGAGACTACGTATGTTTGTGAATGATTTATCACATTCTGTACACGTATACGGCTTCTCGTCAGTGTGTATTAACTTGTGTTTACTGAGATATACTAGTCGTGTAAATGATTTATCACATAGTGTACATCCATGTGGCTTCTCGCCCGTGTGTATTAATATGTGTCTATTCAGATCTCCTAGTTGTGTGAATGATTTATCACATATTGTACATGCATGTTGCCTCTCTCCACTGTGTATTATCACGTGTTGTTTGAGATTTCCTTTTTGTGAGAATGATTTATCACATGTTGTGCATGTATGCGGCTTTTCTAATGTGTGTGTTAACATGTGACTATTGAGAAGTCCTGGTCGTGTGAATGATTGATCACATTCTGTGCAAGTATACGGCTTCTCGCCAGGGTGTATTAACATGTGCGTACTGAGGTGTTGCTTATGTGCAAATGACTTGTTACATACAGTACATGTAAACGGCTTCTCACCCGTGTGTTCTAACATGTGTTCACTGAGGTAGTCGTTACGTGTAAATGGCTTGTTACACAGAGTACATGTAAACGGCTTCTCGCCAGTGTGTATTATCTTGTGTAAATTGAAATGTCCTAGTTGTGTGAATGAGTTGTCACATATTGTACACGTAAACTTCTTCATGTATCACATAGTGTACATGCATGTGGCTTCTCGCCCGTGTATTAATATGTGTCTATTCAGATCTCCTAGTTGTGTGAATGATTTATCACATATTGTACATGCATGTTGCCTCTCTCCACTGTGTATTAACACGTGTTGTTTGAGAGTTCCCTTTTGTGAGAATGATTTATCACATGTTGTGCATGTATGCGGTTTTTCTCCTGTGTGTATTAACATATGCCTATAGAGGCTGCCGTTGTGTGTGAATGATGTATCACATTCTGTACACGTATACGGCTTCTCGCCAGAGTGTGTTAACATGTGTTCATCGAGATATTTTAGTCGTGCGAATGTAGTATCACATATTGTACATGTATACGGCTTCTCGCCAGTGTGTATTAACATGTGATTATGGAGACTTCCTAGCTGTGTGAATGATGTATCACATTCTGTACACGTATACGGCTTCTCACCAGTGTGTATTAATATGTGTCTATTCAGACCTCCTAGTTGTGCGAATGATTTATCACATATTGTACATGCATGTGGCTTCTCGCCACTGTGTTTTAACAGGTGTTGTTTGAGATTTCCTTTTTGTGAAAATGATTTATCACATGTTGTGCAAGTATACGGCTTCTCGCCAGTGTGTATTAACATGTGCGTATTGAGGTGATGCTTATGTGCAAATGTCTTTTTACATACAGTACATGTAAACGGTTTCTCACCAGAGTGTGTTAACATGTGTTCATTGAGATATTTTAGTCGTGTGAATGAAGTATCACATATTGTACATGTATACGGCTTCTCGCCAGTGTGTTTTAACATGTGATTATGGAGACTTCCTAGACGTGTGAATGATGTATCACATTCTGTACACGTATACGGCTTCTCGCCCGTGTGTATTAATATGTGTCTATTCAGATCTCCTAGTTGTGCGAATGATTTATCACATATTGTACATGCATGTGGCTTCTCGCCACTGTGTATTAACACGTGTTGTTTGAGATTTCCTTTTTGTGAGAATGATTTATCACATGTTGTGCAAGAATACGGCTTCTCGCCAGTGTGTATTAACATGTGCGTATTGAGGTGATGCTTATGTGCAAATGTCTTTTTACATACAGTACATGTAAACGGCTTCTCACCCGTGTGTGTTAGCATGTGATTACCGGCATTGAAGCATCGTGTGAAAGTCGTGTCACATTCTGTACTAGTAAATGGCTTTTGGCATGACATGTTCACAATTGAGAGTTTTTTCGCCAGTGTGTATAAGCCTGTGTTAGTTTAAGTTTGATGAAGTGGTAAGCCTTTTCTAACAAGCATGGAATTGAAATTTATTGTCAACAGTACTATCATCATGACGGTCTTTATATTCTCTGATTCATTACATGATGTTTAATTAAGATCGTTGGCGTGTAGACAACTTCCTGTTTTACTGCAGTAGGCCACTACGTACACATATGACAGCTCTTGCCTCTTATATCGATGTTCGGTACTGTTACTTTTATTAATACTCGTAATAGTCTTATAACAATCTACACACCAGACTACGTGTCTCTTTTGCTATCGTAATGTCAGTTGAATTTCCACACATAAAGACAATTAGTATGCACGCGTGTGTTGGCCTTATAAAGTAATTAACCACAATGTATGGCAGTGTATATGAATGGTTTCATCCTCTTCAAATTCATCTTTTTTTTCTGGAATCAATGTTTCTAGTAAACACCTGATCTATAACTTCGGTTATTATCGCCACCTGGAAGAAGAATTTCACATTCCAATTAGTTGCTTTGAAGTAACATGCACGTGGACCAGTTTCCAACGTAAAGGAGGATGACACAAAATGCGATCGCCTTATATAGACCGACTGAATAAAGGTTACTCAACAAATAAGAATAACAACTGACCTAATTTAGGAAACGCCTTGACCCAGAAAACACGAGGAAATATGTGCCGTACTCGAACACAAATATTGCAAACATGAGGAAGAATAAGACGAAAAATGAAGTCATACACATCAGTGTTTCTTTGTCCTTGATAACATGCAAGTGTAGACTTCGGCGTATTAGTACGAATCATGATGCAAAAAAAAGTCTCGGGTTTTAATTGGTCAATGCTCAGTAGACATGCATGTCATTCCTGAAAACTCGGGCAATTCCTGCAACGCTCGGATCAATCTTCGTGAGCGGTAGCTAGCATATTTCACTACCACTCATGAACAGTCTCAATCAAACCGAGACTGCAATATTTCGTATGTGTCGTGCTCGGCCGTTTCCAAAGGTCCATTATCATACTCTCTTTTCGTGTGTATAATGACGGATAGGTATGTCCAAAATGTTGACATTTTGTATGCCTGAATGAAACGGGACCGAAAATTGTGCACTATTGTTATATATACAATACGGTAGTAAGGTACATAGTTTGCATGTTTGTTAAATATTACGACTGGGATGAAACTCTAGATGATGCTATCGGCTGAATGACCTTGTCAAACTTTAATGATAATGCAAGTTCAGCCAGGCGTAACCGATATGGATTCCTTCTAGATACATTCGAGATATGTTTCAAAGAAGGGATTGCGATGTTGCGAATGGAGAGCCGATGTCAGCGTTAAAATAGGACGATTTCCCCACTTGCGAAGATTTCGCTGCAGATTCTTTGAATGTTTCAGTATTAAAAACTATGTACGTTTTCCATTGGGTGAGCTAAAGTCTGACATAATGGACATACTGGTAAGTAGAGTTCTTATTTTATTTAAAGATAATAACAAATCAACATTGTTCAAATCATTAGAAAATACGCCGAATGTGTTGTCTCTATGAACGAAAATTTTAGGGGCGTCAGAAATAAAAAAAGGGACACGATACGAGGAAGTAGGTCAAATGAAAAGAAAAGAAAAAGCATTTAATGCTGTTGTTTTCAAATATAAATAGAAACCACTTAAAACTAAGACAAATTAGCTATTTGGATTAAAATGTCAACTTGTAAAAAAAAAGAATTTGAAAATCGCCGAACACGGTAAATACAAAAAAAAAATTGCAGTGCCGGTTTGATTGAGACTGTTCATGAACAATCTCGTGATGTGTATATGCCATTTTAGTAATTTGAATTGGTGGTATGTCTACCTGTAGCAATGAAACTAGTTGTGAGGTAGAGGGTGAGGTAGATAAACAGTTAAAAAACTGTAGTGACTGTCGATGGGGGGCCTATATGACCTTGCGGTCCAGTTCCTGGCTTTGTGGGTTACCAGCTTATTCCCGCCAAATGACATCACGTGACCTGTCCCAGACGACATGTGACCGCGCTCGTCGAGAAGGAAGCCATACTGACAGAACGCGGACAGACGACAGGACATAAAATAAGGATAAACATTCCCTGACGAGAACCCTGTGGGATCCACCAAAGACAGGTAGGAAACACTTTACTGGTGTCAAAGTGCACTGAACCTGCGCCTGGGAGGACAATTCGAGTGGGAATTGGTCGTCCCGGCAGCGCATCACTAGTGCGTGAGATTGGAAATCTGCGGCGGCATTCGGTTGCACCTACATATTAACCAAGTGTTTCTGCTTGTGGTGTTGTTGTTTTTTTCACGAGAGGGTTTTTAAAGAAAACAAAAAACAGGTATTTTTCTGTGGAGGCCAGGGCGACATTGCGCATGCGCAGACAATGATCGGACGAAAGTGAGCCATTGTTCCAGTGTAAACATCGGAGGCTGTAGGAGTTGCAAACTCCGGCTTTCATGTTTGGTGCTCGCAGTATTGGGATATAATCTTTGTTAGGTATTATTATTTTTTATTATTACCAATTATGTCGTGTTATTTAATTTGATTAATTGTTATTTTAAATAACGGAAGCCGGAGGAAATAGCAATCCGGCACGCATTAGGGTGAATTTTGCATCTGCAGACGAGTTAATGCAGATCAGGGGTATAGGGTCCCGGTTGGCGTTAGTCATTAACGCAGTGCGGGAAGCACAGGGACATCTCATACCATCGGTGTGGGAGTCTGTGACTAGGACCCGCATGGATTATGCGGACTGGCGCAGACTGGACTTCACACTCAAGCCGCTTGTGCCTTCGGAAGCAGGGAGCTGGACACCGAGTGGCACGCAAGCCTGGGCTGAGGTCGAATAGTCAACCAGAAACTTGAAACAACAGAGCGAGAGAGAGAGAGGAGCAAGAGATGGCGGAGTAAGAGGGGGAGGATGATACAGTATACAGTTTATAATGGAGACTGGCAACCTCCACAGGCAAGCAAGCCTGAAGGACATGTCTCGGTGTCTCCCTGATACACCGCATGCACGTGAAACCGATCCACGGAAATAACGTGCGCGCCCTCCCTGAATGTATCCGTCTATGGAGAGTCCTCTAAGCCAGAAATCCCCGGTTGACGCCTTTGATGCAGACATTAAGTCCCCCCAAGTTAGGGGCTACGGGTCCAATATGGACCCCAAGGAAAGAGGACTTGGACCGCATGAAAGATATGCTTAAAGTGATAGTTGCCTCGCTCTAGCTCTACCAATACTCACTCGACACATGTGAAGTTGGAGGGATGCCTGGATAGTCCCAGTATTCAAAAGCTGTTGGATAATATCATTCACAGCAACATCATGGCCCACTTCGACCTACAGAATATACTGAGAGACAACGAGCGCCGCTCCTGTGAAATTCAACTAATTGTCACCAATTCAAGATAATGTTTCCAGGCTAGCACAGGGTCAACAGGTTGATGTTATTCTGTAAGACTTTGCAAAGGCGTTTGACAAGGTATCGCATGCAAGACTTCTGTACAAACTCAACTTCTACGGGGTGGGAAACAACACCAACAGGTGGATCCAGGCATTCCTTGGCAACCGCAAGCAAAAGGTCATACTAGAAGGTGCCCACTTATCACACGCGGACGTGCTCTCTGGAGTTCCCCAGGGGTCTTGTTTTTGGCCTTCATAAATGACCAGCCTGACTCAAGCAAATTCCCGGACGCCCGCTTATTTTCAGATGACAGTTTGCTCTTCAGTGTCATCAACAGCATTCAAGACAGCTTCCTACTGCAACAAGACCTATGCGACTAACCGCATTGGAAAATGGGAGAAGACATGGCAGATGAGATGCAATGCCTCTAAGTGCTCGGTGATCCTCATCTCGCCCAGTACCCGAAAGCGACTATATCCAGTCCTCGTATGTGCTACACAATCTTACCCTTGAAACTGTTGATGCTAGCAAGTATCTAGGGGTCAACTTGACAAGCAACTTGAGTTGGAGCAAACACATTTCCAACGTGGTGGGCAAGGGCAACGGAGCTTTAGGCTTCCTAAGGAGAAACTTCAGACAATGCACCAAACCTGTGAAGGCTGCCACCTACACCACCATCGAACGCCCTACTATGGAGTACGCGTCAACGGCATGAGACCCACATCGCCAAGGAGACATCAAGGCGTTAGAGCAGGTGCAACGCAGAACAGCTCGTTATGTGTGCAACAACTACTCAGACAGGACCCCTGGCTGCGTCACTAGCATGCTGCATAACCTCCAGTGGGAAAGCCTCGAGAAACGACGCAGTACCAACAGGCTGCTAATGCTCAGCAAGATCGAGCACGGACTAGTAGACATTACCAAGGAAAACTACCTCAGGATTGGCGATAGCAGAACTAAAGGGCAACATAAATTATTTCAGGAAAGAACGCATTATGAAGCACCAACTCCTTCTTCCTTAGAACCATTAGGGATTGGAACCAGCTGATCCTGCACATAACCTCGACAGCCACCCTAGAGGAGTTTAGAGCAGGCATTTCAGCCAGCCCTGCTCTCCACTGGAGTCGACAGTCCGGATTATATAGTTTTAATTTTGATTTTAAACTATGGGACGACGTAGCTGAGCTTGCGTTCAATGACGTTCAATGATGAACCCGGTTCCTTGTTTGGAAGGAGAGGAAGGTAGGGTTAAATTTTTGGGGTCCTAGTGATTTGTAGTGGCCCTAAAGCACATTAAGTAGGCTCTCACGTGTCTTTAAGCGAATTAGTGGCAATAGGTAATAGATATGTCACATTTCCTACAATAAATGGCAATTTTATTATTTTAAGGTACCGTATGAGGCTAAAGTCTGAAAATGTATAGGTATTGACATTTTGACATAACGCGACTCTAAGAGGAGTCTTACTTTGTATCGAAACCATAAGAACCTGTAAATTGTGTAGGCGATGATGAGTTTTATAATCTGAAACTGAAATATATAGAAATTTGTGGAATTCAGCATTTATTTTAGATTTTTGCTAAACATTGTGAAAATCCCACCAACTTTTCTTCATTAATTCAAATGAAATTACTATGCAATGGCATACAATTTTAATTGAACACATTACTTTTTTTGTTAGAGATAACGGTATAATACACTGAAATATATACTATTCTGGTGCGTGATTCAGTTTGTCTTGCTGTTGCTCAAGACTTGAATGTATTAGTTGGCTTTAAATCTGCTACAGGAATATGAGGTAGGCTTCGTTTTTGTGTAATTACTACATTTGTGTCTTTTTTTCTGGCATTTTATAGACAAACTATATATTTTATTGGACATTGTGCATGTAAATGTGCTACAAAGCAGTCTTATGGTCTATTTTGTGCCTCAAAATTGTTGGAATTTAACAGAACGTCTGTTTCTCCAGGAAAAATGAAGAAATGTCATGCATGGGTGATTTTGAAATCAACACCCCACATTATGTGTATATTTTAGTTTGGTATATAGAAGGCAAATGTTTGAAAACTTTACTTGATGGAAATATACCATATGGTTCATTTATTTTGGCATTGTTTCTAGTTTTGTATAACGGGTCTAAACATCCTTGATTTCTATTAGCCGAATGGTTATTTGCATGCAGGAATTGAACCGAAAAGATAATAGGTCCTTGCAAAAGCATCTGATTTTCCATTCGGTAAACCTTACTGGTCAGTTAGATGTATTCAATAATTATTTTGACAAATCTCGTGACTCATAAATTATGTGTCCCAGTCAGGAAGTACTTATGGTAAAATAGCACTAACATGATGTTAAGGATACATTTCACAACGCTACTAGCAAGGGAAGCTTGAATATTTACAGCCAGCACGCTTCATGGTTGATCAACCCAGGTATACAAATTGAGGCCCGCTCTTAGTTTTTTATTTGTATAGCATTGCTACATTGAGGGTAAGAATAGCTTAACAACGGTTTGTAATTTATTTAAATGAAGAAATATATGTTCATAATTTAGCTTTTGAATACAAAACGTATCTGGTATTTCTTAATTGCTTTTAGACCAATAATCAGAGCACAACACAATACATATGCAACATTCTTTAATGTGTTATTATGTGTACTGGTCACAAATGCTTTATTGGGTGGGCCTCATAATCTGAAGAAAAAATGAATATCACACTTTGCTCATGAAATTGTATGGCTAACAGTGATTTACGTCCTTAAAGTATTATTTCTGTTGTCATGAATAGTAAGTATTTT
Organism: Cyrtodaria siliqua; assembly: GCA_037043455.1. Classification (NCBI taxonomy): domain Eukaryota; kingdom Metazoa; phylum Mollusca; class Bivalvia; order Adapedonta; family Hiatellidae; genus Cyrtodaria; species Cyrtodaria siliqua. Next base: position 39,650 of record JAWPHD010011860.1, read on the forward strand.
ACTGTTTGTCAGGATTATTTCTTTGGAGAGTATGAGCACAGAGGTTAGGTAGAGATGTGGTTTTGACAGATGTTTATTTTAAAATATGCATAGTATGAATGGCGCGAATGAATGGCGCGAAATGATGAAACACTGAATCAGTGTTATATTCCAGATATGGGACCGTTGCTAGCCAAAGGTGTTTAACATGTTTAATTCACAGAATAAAAGAGTATTTAAGGGAACGAATGTTGTGGAACTTGTGACTGATCTTCAAATATAGCCTATATGGCATTATGTTCAATGGGCTGATTTTCACCGGTCTGACACCATCTGTGATGACACTTCAAATTTGACAGGAAAAATTCTTGGGGTCACGTTCTTTGGGTGTCCAATACTTTTCACAGGAAAGAGAATGACTTAACCTAATAACAAATAGATTGGACAGATTTATCTAAATTCCACGTGGCACAGTGCGAAAATTTCACAAAATATTTCCCAACTTTAAACACACATATCATGAAGAGTTTTATAGATTCAAGTTTCACTCATGCCAAGTCACAATTTAATTTTCTTTCCAATGATAGTATTTTGCTTTCTCTTATATTTAGAGCAAAAAAGGAGTTTGACTTTTGACGTTAAGTGTTTATAAAAGTTTTCTTCATACTTTAATAAAATGCGGTAATTAAATGATTTTCAAAAACTGGCTTGTGTTAGTATACAGTTATCACATGTGTGTTTGGGGAACAGTCAAAACTGTTTTCCCGAGGTGGAGGGGATGGCAGTGTGAACTGTTTCCCGAGGCCGATAGGCCGAGGGAAACAGTTCACACTGACATCCCCCGACACCAAGGGGGATGTTTTATTACCTGATTAATGTTACTGTACGAAACAGTGAAAATGAAAATTTGTTTTATAATGGGAACCTATGGTGAAAAAAGCAACATGACGTCACGCAAACGAAATTCCGGCACGTGAGGGAAACAGTCGAAACTAAAGCCCGGTAACAGTTCGTTTTCACCGGGAACAGTCTTTTCCTTAGTTAATTAGCAAGAAATGACGATATAGCATTTATATAGGAGATCAGGTTATAATACACGTTAAAGTTGTGGATATTTCTAGGCTTCTATTTATTTCTATATATTTCTATAGTTCATGTTAACTAAAAGAAGAAGCATTATTCTTATTAATTTCATAAAAACTGGGCCGAAAATCGTCATACAGAGCCCTGATAAAATCATTTAAAACAAATTATCACTTCACGGGATGGACTCATCCTGATTAATTAGACCTACTGAATATTCATAAATGCAATTACAAAACACAAAATAAAACTCTATATTGATAACAGTAAGTCAAACTGTGTCCATACCTTGTTGTTCGGGAGTGTTGTCAGTTGCCTTGATAGCTGGGTGTAAATGTAAATGTTTTGATTTGATTAGAGCGCGTTTGATAGTCAGTTTTACTTCCTTTACGGTAAATGGAGAACTTACTACTAAGGGAGATAATTCGAGATAATCTCAAGTACCATGTTAACTACAGGCGTACGCTAAACACTTTACTGACCATGATATCAAACTGTGTTGAATAAGGTTAATAGCTTGATTCTCTGTTTTTATATCAATACCTATTGGATATATGTTTATCAGGATGGCGAAACTATTAAAGAGACTTTCTTCCGCTTTTCCTATCACATTTCATTTATTTTTTCTTCTCACTTGAAGTCATTCCTATGTATATCTTCCTTTTTATTTATTTTAGCTCTCGAGAAATGTAAATGTTCAGATTCGATCTATGATTATTTAAAAATCATATAACATATTTTGATAAACAGATCTAGTCATGCTTATTAATCATTATTCTTTTATGTTAGGTATTCAATTATACGTAGTAAATGGGTATACTTTGCTTACCTGATATGGCAAATGTGTTATTTGGATGTCAAAACTATTGCATTATTATAGAATTTAGATCAAATCTCGTGACGTGTATAAGGCATTACAGTAATATGAATTGGTGGTGTCTACCCGTAGGAATACGATGTTATAAAGATTCAATATGTACTTTAAGTCAGGGCTTTATATCAAGTACTTTCAGTATGTATTGCCATTCAAACTAGCGTTTGTTTAGAGCTGTGTGGCGTCACGACTTCAAATCAGTAGTGTTATTATACGAGCATCTTTGTGTTTTACTTATATTGCCTACGAACACCGAACAAATCGTAAACGGACACCGAGTTATTCAACTGACAATGTTTTCGCGAAGAAAAGCCAAGCCACGACATTTCAAAATTGTCCAGAAAAAATATCTGTAAAATAGGATTTTTTTTGCAACTGTAGGTTTTAACAGATGGAAAGTCATGGTACACAGTTCGAGTTCATACGGTTACCTGTATTGAATATTGTACTCGAATGCCCTCTATAATACTCCTACCTTATAACAGTCTACCACGACAGTTTGAAATTTGAGATTGACATTAGGGAACAAAAGTCAAAATTGATTTGAGTGGTGATCACTGATTGGGTCCATAACATTATCTAGGGATCCGGGCACTTCTGCACTTAGTAAGGCATTGGAGGTTACATAGATGCTATTCGCTTTTAGTGCAAAGGGACACCTCACAGTCTTGATTTGTTACAAAAAAATACTATTAATAACAGTTGATTAAATGTATATTGCACAGTAATATATTGAAACCAGTAATATATTAAAACTGATATTAGAATACGACGACAAAATAAATACTCAAATGTGTATTTAATTATATGCGAAAAGTGTGTTTATAGGAAATTATTTGGTCCTTAGAATATTCCATTCCTTCAGCAAGTGCAGAAGAAAAAAATAAGCCATTTTATCACATCATCAGTGATCATCCAAATTTCGAAGTAAAAGTTTCGAACATTAAGACATAATTTCTGCCATGTAAGTATTCTTTCTAATATTATGTTCACACCAATAGCGTTGCATTATTGTCATGTATCTTGACGCTACCAGTTCTCGATGGTCTAAGAGATCGCCGGTACAAAATGAGCACAAACTCGCGTCGTACCGGTCTCAATTTTCTTGCAGCGATAATCCAATTCAGTTTCATCAAAACAGCAAAATTACTAATAAAGTTCGCATCTTTTTAATTTCAAAATGTGTCAATCAAAAGTAGATCGGTTAAAAAATGATTCCATTAGTCGAGGCAGATTTGAAAAAGGGTGTAATGACGTCAAACTCTTTTTCCCCCATTAATATATATAGTACGGGACAACTTAACAATGATACTGTATTGTCACTTGCGTGTATTAAAACGAAACTGTTTTCTGTACACGGTGAATCAAACGTTTGGTATGTCAAAAAAGCTCATACTATAACAGTATCACCGAAAAACGTGTATACATATATATTAAATAAACAAAATCCAGGCAACACTTACCAAGTAAAAGGTATTTTCGGCTATAAATTGTATGATGGTATACGAAAACATGAAGACCTAAACTAGATTCCATGGTTTATTTTTTATATTCAGTAATGTTTCAAAACAATATATTCGTTTTTAATTGATATTTCAACTAATTTTAGCTAACTTATATGACCCAAATTGACTTCCATATAATCTGGTCTCAACGAGCTCTTCAGCAATCACTGGGCCCACCAATAGTCCTTAAGTTTAAAAATGTAGATATTTCTAGGCACACACATTCAATAGTTCAAGGTAACTTACATAAGGATGTTGTTTCTGTGTGCTGCCTTATTCTTATTCATTTCATAATGTCAATTAAAACGGATTCTCAATTTCGCAGGATGGGCTCGTCTGAAATCCTAACTACACGATAGGATATTCATATATGCAATTTCTACAGAACACAAACTAAAAACTCCATATTAATAACAGGAAGTTATTTAAACGACGTGTCCCTACCTTGTTGTTCGTGGGTCAGTTGCTTTGATATCTGGGTGTAAATGTAAATATGTTTTCTTTGATTAGAATCCGTTTATTGTCCGTTTGATAGACATTCTTTGTGGTAAATGGAGAAGTTACTATTAAGGGAGATAATTCGAGATACTTTCAAGAACCATCAGGATGTTAACACATTACATTACGAACCATGTGCTGAATAAGGTTAATAGCTTGCTCTGGGCTTCTACCAATAATTATGGATATATGTTTAACAGGATGGCGACCCTTATTGACAATCGACCACGAGATACTTCAACAGTAGCCTCGATTCAAGTATGATTTGTATCTATAACTGTTTTAAAAATTGACGTTTTTTTAACAAGAAAAGGGCATTAGGTTACTATTAAGGGAGATAATTCGAGATACTTTCAAGTACCATCAGAATGTTAACACATTACATTACGAATTGAATGTTGTTTAACGGCTCATCAACACAGCATAGGTTATTTAGAGCCGCCCCAGAGAGAGGGGAAGGATACACATTACGAACCATGTGCTGAATAATGTTAATAGCTTGCTCTGGGCTTCTACCAATAATTATGGATATATGTTTAACAGAATGGTGACCCTTATTGACTATCGAGCACGAGATAATACTTCAACAATAGCCTCGATTCAAGTATGATTTGTTTCTATAACTGTTTTAAAAATTGACGTTTTTTCAACAAGAAAATGCCAATCGATATATGCTGTCCTCGGTTGTGAGTCTCGTGATATGCTGTATATGTTATTCTAACACGTGTATGTGTGGCTCAACGTGCCAATGTGTCCACGGACACACTGGACCACAATAAGTATCGAAGATGTCGACAACACATTTAGGAGGCGTCTTAAACAAATCCATCACTGATATAGATTTTTCAACTGATAAGGAATATTTATGAAATAAAATATGTCTGCGACACAAATGCATAATATTTTTCCAAATGTCTACATTCAAAATGACAATTTTAAACATGAAGTAAAGGGGTTTGTGCGGAAACGCCATTCTTCCATAATGCAATCAACCATATCCCCAAACCCTCATTATACCTATTTAGTCGGTAATATAAATCCCTAGTCGGCGATAAAACCAATCCAAACTGGTCCCGTACCAAAATGATGATACTGAAAATTCCTTTTGGCGGGAGACTACGGAACAGCAGTATTGACGAACCAATATGGATTCCTTCTAGATACATTCGGGATGTTTCAAACAAGTGATCGAGATGCTGCGAAAGGAGTTTGAAAGAAGTTATCGAGATGCTGCGAAAGTAGGCCATGTGTTCGTCTCGCGGCGTGAACATTTGACGATTTCTCCATGTGTGCCTCATACCTTTAACACATAAAAACAATTTGATTTGAGATTTCGCTGCCGATTCGTTGATTTTTTTTCATTCTTAACAATTCTGTACGTTTCACATATTGTGAGTTAAAGCCTTTACATAACGGTGTCTTGTCATTTTTTAAAGATAATAACAAACCAAAGTTGTTTTAAAGATTAGAAAATCCGCCACAATTGGTCACACTTAGTGTTGACTGCATTGTCGTGAACTTTAGGGGCATCCGGAATGTAAAAGGGTCACGGTACGAGGAAGTAGGTCGAATAGAAACAATTTAAAGTTGTTGTTGTTTTTAAATATAAATTGAAAACAAAGTAAGACACATTCGTTATTTGAAATTCAAATGTCAACATCTATTTTATTACAATTAGTATAGAGTTCAGATCAAACATCGTGATGGACAAGATATGGTAATTTGTTCTAATTCAAACGCAATCTCTAACCAGAGTTGTCGTTCCTTGCATATACATATTATCTCTGTCAACGTCTCATCAAAAACCAAGACTCTTGGCAAACGATGAAAAACGATGGAAATGCAAAATTTTTTGATTGCACTAATAGCATTCTCAATTAACTTTATATTAAATGCTTAAATTTAAAAAGAAAACAATTTTTCGGCTTGAATGTTTTAAATATACAGTAAATTATGCTCAGAATTATATTGCGGTAGAATAAAGGTTTGTACTTTGGCATATCACTCCGCCGTCAAACCATTCATAATACGCACCACAAAATCGTTCCCATAGGGTTACAGTACAGCAGTTTGCTTACCAGCACTTTCCAGTATCACATATCTCATAACAACCTACCTTAAATTAAACAGTAAATTACTAACTTAAAATATATATCAAAATGTAGAAAATAAGTCGTGTTTCTTTCGACTGTGTCAATCAGCAGCCGATAGTTGGTGGTGTCACGGTGTTGAAGGTCTGTTCGCCGTTTTTTAGCTGTAGTCATGTGACAAATTATCATGTGATCGCAGGCTACGTTCTTAAACGTTGACAGAGGTCAATGTAATGGCCTCTGGGAGAGATTGATTCATACGATGTATTGAGTATTGTACTGTTGTGTCCTCTACAATACTTTTATAACAGTCTTAAAAGTGAAAGCTTAGTTATGATTTTAGGGAGTAAATATGTATGTGCTTAACCCTCCGTTCTAGTGGAAACATATTTTAGAGGAGTGATCACTGTTTGGTCAAAACATATAACCTGGGGCTCTGGACACCTCTGCGTTTGTTCAAAACTGCACTTAGTAAGACCAGGGCTTTATAGTTAATTATCATCCCAGGTAAGACATTGAAGATAATAAAGATGCTATTTGTTTTTAGTTTAAAGGGAGGCATGGCAATCTTGGAGATTTATATTCGTCAAGTATTAAAACTAGCGGCTCGATTCATTAATCTAGTATCATGTTAATGTGAAGGCTGTTTTATATATATAGATCTATATATTTAAAAAGATGCAATATAATCAACAGTTAGAAATATGGATCAGCAATTTGCTTGACACTATTCTTGTTATGTAGAAAAACTAACGGGACGCCTCGAGTTTTGAAAGAAATCGAGATCGCCGTGTGTCCCTGTATGTCCCATTTGTGGGTATTTCTAGGCTGTGGGCGATGCACTCACAATTCAATGTTTAAAGGAATACTAACATTCTAGAAGTTTATTTTATTCTTATTAATTTCAAAAAAATCAATTAAAACAAATTCTTAGTTTCGTAGGATGGACTCATCCGAATTCCAACCACTGAATATTCATAAGTCTTAGTTTCGTAGGATGGACTCATCCGAATTCCACCCACTGAATATTCATAAGTCTTAGTTTCGTAGCATGGACTCATCCGAATTCCACCCACTGAATATTCATAATTAAATGCTATTTCGAGAGGATAACCATACAAAACACAAACTAAAAACTCTATATTGTTAACAGTAAATCAGTTAAATAATGTGTCCATACCTTGTTGTTTGTGGGTGATAACTAGGTGGGTGTAAGTGTAAATATTTTACTTTGATTAACTTCATGTCCGTTTTTGTAGTAAATGGAGCAATTACTATTAAGGGAGGTAACATACTGGTTTAAGTCAAACACATTCCTGGCCATGAGATCAGCCTGTGTTTAATAAATAAGGGTAATAGCTAGATCTGGGTTTCTCTGTTTTTATACCAATAATTATGGATATATGTTTATCAGGGTCAGTATTCGTAAAGCTTCTTAGCAATAGCTTTACATAAGTCAAAATGTATCATTTTTTAAAACATCTTTTACTATCGATTTAAGACATCTTTATATTTGTAATAATGCTATGAATAGATAAAACCCACGGCTAAACATTTATCTTAAAACAGATGCTCTGTAGCGTCGTTGAGAGATTAATAAAGATATTTGAAATTGTGTAAAAATCTTAAATGTTGACTTAAGTAATATTTTCTACTTGTTGCTTTATGAATACGGGCCGAGGGTGGGGAACCTAAGTGGCTAGATCGAGCACGATATACGTCAACAATGGCCTCAAATCAGGTATGATTTTCGCCAATAACATTCTTAAAGATGGACTGATCACATGTAGGTGCCAACCTATACATGCTCTTCTCAGTTGCAAGTTTCTTGGTGATATGTTTTGGTGATGTCATTTTAAGCCAAATATCTAGTGCATGGTATGGTTTAAATCGACTTTTACCGTTACCATAAACTTCGTAAAACCTTTGCAAAATGTATTATCGTAACCCTGATCTTCTTTCCAAATATAAAAGTAATTTAAGGACTCTTCTGCGACAAGGACTATCACAACCTGACTTCTATGGTGATGTGATTTATAAACTTCATAAGATTCTTGGTCAAGATCACTTTCATACTATCTTTGTTAAACTTATTAAAAAGTTCATCAAAAGAGGTTATGACCCTATCATTTTGCAACGTACTGCATGCTTGGTGGTGGACCCTTTTACAGTTCGCCACTATGCTTTCCTCGTTAATTGTACGATGACCGGACAGGCTGTGGACACTATGATGACGCCTACATAAAGCCCATTGGGACGGTGGCGTTTGATGATTGTCTATGATCTTTCTTGTCGTGCCCTTAATGGTTTATTCTCTTCTGCCAAGTCATTCAGTACCTTCATTGTGGCTTTCTATGATATTGTTTTTTTGTATTATATTAACACGAGCATATTTGTGTTTTACTTATATTGCCTATTGATGCTGCCTTGTTGGTTAGATATTAGATCATGGCGGGGATTTCTTTATTTACACTGTCCTGTTTTAATGGGATGACAGTAGGGTAAATGTGAGGTTTGGTGCACCCTAGAACCGGTTTAAACCCCCAATGGCCTACTTTGCCACTGACCGCTCCAAGGCGGTAGCCCTATTGTCAACCCTTTTTTATTTTTACTTTTGCCTTCTTGTTTGTCTGTTTGCGTGTTTGTTTCTGTGTTTTGTGTTTGACTGTCCTCCTTGAATGCTACTTTCCCTGTCCGATCTTTTTATATTTCTTTTGTGTACGATCGATTTCTATGGTCTAGGATAAATGTAGTAACTTCGCTGTGGACATTTGAGTTAGAAACCAGGATGTTAAGTTTATCACCTGCATTCGCTGAATTGCAACGAGCAAAGTACACCAACTGCTCTCATACCTCCTAGTCCCTGTCACAGTAGCTCAGTAGGCCTATATAAATTGTGTTGGTAGCGTAAATAGCAAGCCCCTATAGGATAATTGAGATCTCCGGTTGATTTGAGAAATTGTGTGGATGGGTGGGATAAGGGTAAATGACTTCTGCATCTGCATCTCCCGACATCTTTCAAATTGACAACCACTCACGATACGTGAATTATTGTTAAGTATAAGTTAACTTCTTCGAGCTGTATACCAGCTGTATACCAGCTGTATACCTACTTCTGTATCCCTGACGCCGTAACTTACAATTTACGTTTTCGTTTTTCACTCCACTCTAAGTCAATGGTCAGACATGTTGACATAATTCATTCGTAACACGTGCCCATGACGTCATCGGTTCTTTCGTTATCCGAAGCTCAACGGAAAACAATCGCCAATCGCCGTGACCGTTCTAATGTAAGTACTGGTTAAAAGGTCTGCATATCGTTTTAGCGAGCAGAACTTATTGAAATTAGTATTTTCAATTAACGCATGGTTATAGGGTGATCACGTTTTGCCTCTGAAATTACGTTTGCATGAGTTGGTTTTGCCATTAAGGAGGCGTAACCTGTTTATATCAACCAGACCGTTCCATCCGTTGAACGTTGAACAATTATGTGTTGGCAATACAGATTTTAGTGATAAAGAAAATGAAATTGTTTTTCTAGCTGTGCAAACATACATAAAAGACACCAGGCTTTTTAACTAGTATAAAAACAACTCAGCAGTGTGTTCAGACTGACCCTATGTACTCTTATTAAAACATATTCCGTCTTCTTCTCCTCCTTTTTTTCTCTTTTCTTTCACCCAACTCTCGTGACATTTGTTTACGTCTACATCTATTCTCTGTATTCATTGTTACGTAGTATAGTTACTATAGCCATAACATTACAATCGTTCTTTGTAATTTAAATCGTATTGGGAAGGACTAACTAATGTTGTAAGAACTTGTGGCCCGACCCATTTGCATACGTTTTAAAAGAAAATGCAATACAATGTTTAAACCAATAAAAAACGGATGAAAAATACGCGGGGAATTATTGGAACAGCCGTATTTTACCGTAAACATAAAGTTGTCTCTCTTCTTTGTGTATATGAAAGACTGCGCAGGTCGTGTTAGAATAGTTTATATACAACCATATGCACTTCAATAGTTATTGTATCAACGACAACCATCGGATTTGAATTCTGATATATCTATGACAACCACTGAACCATATGGACTGTAATGGTAATTTACAAAAAGATTGACAATGTGTACGTTCAGATGTTATTTATTTACAACAAAAGTATGTACTTTCAACTGTCATAATTCTATGACAACCATACACTGAATATTGTTTACCGACTACACTTCCAAGAATATATTGTAGCATGGTCGGCGACATTTCCCTTGATGAATGCAAAGCATTAAATCGTTTAACTTAGGGTTACTAAAGGGTCCTGGCTATACCGCTCTACTCGTACAACTACCAGATAGAGGAATTTAGAGTACGGACGTCACTCTGACGTCACAGTGTTACCAAGTACACTATGCTACAAAAAAAGACAGAGTCTGTCTCAGCGCGTTGGTTATTTAAACATCCATATATAATATATATATATATATATATACATATAAATGGCTATTTAAAGTTATTCAAATATTTTGATGTTTAAATAAGCCAACTCGCTGAGACCAGACTATATCTACTACATATATATGTATGGACATAACTATTAAACAATGACAGGTAATCGGGTATCATACGCGACATCCACAACATTCTTCGCTCTATACCCCGTATGGAATTATCTGACACTGTATATCCCGTATAAGGGCACTGCCGCAGTGTTTGCGATATGGAAAAGTGTTACACATAAACGGTCTCTAACTCATGTACAACTATCAGCATATAAACAACACATTTGGAAACGAAACGCCTAATGACGATCTTTCAAATCGTACTAAAATAATATTCACAAATTATTATCTCAGCGAGAAACATAATTGTAAGGCAAATTTCATTCTACCTAAGTTACGTAATTAAATGTATTTTCAACTCTGATTTATCTGAAATAGACAGGTCACATTCATAACTTTAAAGAACTTAAAATCATCTTATTTGCAGTATGAATGCCAGTTTGTTATTATGTATAGTCTTTCTCGTCGGTATGCTAGAAGCTGACATTCGTACACTTAAAGGCCGATGTTTACTTGTATGACTATCCACCTGGACATTTTAGCTAACTCTATACCTGTTTTAAGCGATTCGCTTCTAAGGTACTTGTCTTCCTGGGTAGAACCAGTACTAAGCAATGCAGATAAAGTGTCTTGCTCAGGGACACAACACATATGGTAATGGTGGGGATCGAACCCACGACTTTTGGATCATGGGTCCAACGCTATGCCACTAGACCACAGCGCTCCACTTTGCACGTAAGCACATATAATATATTTGCTGTTATATGGGGTAACAATGCATAAATATAAAGTGTCTGTCTCATCTATAATGCGCTGAGGTTGTATAATAACATTGTGGGTAAATACGTACTTTACAGCAGACAAGAAGATATTTTGCTTAGAATGTAGTATGTTTTGAATAACGAACCGATTGATTTACTATTTCACTGAAGAAATAAGTTGTACCAAGTTTCAATTAAATCTGAGTGATGTATTAGACATCACATGTTCATACTTTTGTATTGACTATAGATAATGCAGTGCTCAGGTACTCAACAGTCATAGTTAACATGTTTCTGCTTGTATAGTTTGATCCCGGCCTCCAAGCAGCCTCAAACCAGTCATGTATAATTTGCGATGAACCGGTCATTCCAACCATGGTTCAGATTCGATACACGTAAACAGCATTTCTCGAGAATTTACAACCATCTGTTTTGAAAGCGTATCAAGGGCAAGCCACACTTCATTCTCACGCCGATGTTGTCATTTCAGTCAATTGAACAACTTCTCGCCGGTGTGAATACGCATCTGGTTGATGTGCTGGCAACTACTTGTTTACATTCCGACACGTCTAGCTTTTAGTATGCGGCGAGTATTTAAAATGAAACGTGTATTGATACTCCCTCTCTGTGTGAACGACTTTCACCTGGTGTACACGTAGACGGCTTACAGACATGTATGACTATGTGCTTACTGAGACTTTCTCGATAAGTGAATATCTTATCACATACTTAACAAAAATACGGCTTCTCCCCAGTATGTTTTAACATGTGACTGTTGAAATGTATTCGATATCTGAATTTCTTGTTACATTCCTTACAGGTAAATGGTTTCACTCCTGTGTGTATTAACATGTGATTATTCAGATGTACTAGTTGTGTGAATGATTTATCACATACTGTACATGTATGGGGCTTCTCTCCAGTGTGTATTAACATGTGTTTTTTCAGATTTACTAGTTGTGTGAATGATTTTTCACATATTGTACATGTATGCGGCTTCTCTCCAGTGTGTATTAACATGTGACTATTGAGGCTGTATTTACGTGCAAATGACGTGTTACATACAGTACATGTGAACGGCTTCTCGCCAGTGTGTATTAACATGTGTCTATTCAGATCTCCTAGTTGTGCGAATGATTTATCACATTCTGTACATGTAAGCGGCTTCTCTCCAGTGTGTATTAACATGTGTCTATTCAGATATCCTAGTTGTGTGAATGATTTATCACATTCTGTACATGTAAGCGGCTTCTCTCCAGTGTGTACTAACATGTGAATATTGAGCCTGTATTTACGTACAAATGACGAGTTACATACAGTACATGTGAACGGCTTCTCGCCAGTGTGTATTAACATGTGCCTATTGAGGCTTTCTTTATGTCTAAATGACTTGTGACATACAGAACATGTAAACGGCTTCTCGCCAGTGTGTATTAACATGTGCACACTGAGGTTGTATTTACGTCTAAATAACTTGTTACATACAGTACACGTAAACTGCTTGCCCGTGTGTGTTCGCATGTGATATTCGGCATGAGTGCGTCGTATGAATGACTTGTCACATTCTATACACGTAAATCGCTTTTGGCATGACATATCGTACTCTTCGCAATTGAAAGATTTCTCCTGAGTGTGTATATTCCTGTGTTGGGTTAAGTCTGATGACGTGGTAAGCTTTTTCTAACAAGCATGGAATTAAAATGTGTATTGTCAACCGTACTCTGAGAATGACTGTATTTATATTGTTAATTACATGAATTTACTACTGTGGACGTGTAAACCGTGTTATGCTTTACTGAAGTAGGCCACTACGCACCCATATAATACAGCTCCTCTCTCTTATAATTATTTTCTGTTGCGTAATTTTATTTATATATAGTCTTATTACAATCTAACACACCAGAATCCCTGTCCGTTTTACTATCGTAATGTCAGTTGAATTACATGTAGTATGCACGAACAGTTGACCATATAATTTAACACAATGCATGGCAGTGTAATCGACCGTACTTTATATGCATGACTTCATCCTCATGGAAAGCCTGTTGTTTTCTCTGGAATTTCGCTGTATTACCACAACCTGAAAGAAGAATTGCACATTTAGTTGCATTTTCAGTAACATGCACGTGACCAGTTGCCAACGTAAACGAGTATGAAATAAAAAATATGTATACCAGCTGAAGTTACTGTAGAGGTTTGACATAATATGAGTGGGCCACATTTAAGCGTTCAACCACACACAGCTATATTGAGACAGTGACCGACTAGAGAATAGTTCATGGCGGGGATTTCTGTATTTATACTGTCCCGTTTTATTGGGATTACAGATGGGGAAGTGCTCCCTAGAACCTGGTTCAAATCCCCAGCGGCATTGTTTGCCACTGACCGTTCCAAGGCGGTAGCCTTATTGTCAACCCTTTTTGTGTTTGTGACGTCATATGTCTTAATTCTGTATTATCATTGCCATTCATGTTTGTTGTTTTGCGTGCTTTTGGGTTTACTGTGTTCTGTGAAAGATGCATTTTGTGTTCGACTTTTATTTTTATTGGTGTCCATGATAACATGCAAGACTTTGAAATGTAGACTTCGGCGTATTAGTACGAGTCGTACTGCAAAGAAAAAATTCGGATTTTGATTGGTCAACATGCATGTCATTCGTGAAAACTCGGAAAATTATTGCTACGCTCGGAATAATATATAAACAATATGGCCATTAGCTACACATGTTGCATGCTTGTTATATAATAGAGAGATGGAGGTTTTATAAGTGCTTCCATGTAAATAAAGTTTAGATGGAGCAATCGGTTAAATGGCATTGCCAAACTTTGTTGATCAACAAATTCCTTTTTAGCGGGAGATTAAGGCGCAGCCATGATGGTATGACGTTACCAATACAATGGGGACGAACTGCGTTATTTTCTTTCGCCCGTCCTCTCAATTAACGACAGCATGACAAGGATAAAACAAAGTTCCCTATCAAGTACCTCTTTAAATCTGAAAGTCGCTTGAAATGCTCGAAAAAAGAACAGAAAATCAATATTTAAAAACAGGCAGCCATTATTCCAACGACATCCTAGATCTGAAATGATTTATATCAACGTAAAGAATGGCACAACACAAAGAAAACATCGAACTATTTATTTCAGTCAACTTTGAAAGGCTAGCATGTTAATGTCTCAACGTAATGTCATATGTTCTGTTGATAAGCTATTTGAACAATTTATTGTGTCCGTATCCATTGGACCAATCTTTAAAACAGCCAGGAAGGTTATAAAATCAAAGTATTGTGTACTTTTCTTTGCTCGCATTTCAATTTGGACTCAGCGCAAATGCGTTATAGAGATCTTCTCAACATTAATTTTGCATAAGAGTATGACGAAATCGGAAGAGAAGTAACTCCATTATACAACAAGAGCTGTCGGAGAACAGCGCAGCTCGACTATTCGATTTTTCAGAGAATAATAAATTCTATAGCTAGTATATACTATCAGAAAACAAGGCTAAAACAATGTGGGGTGGGGTTGGGGAATGGGGCTTGTATAGAAACTCGGGCCGATATAAATTATGTGAAATTTTATTATTGTTTTAATCCAAAATTGCCGTCATTTTAAAGAAATTTGTGGTCGAACTAAGCTATGTGTAAGAATTGACCAAAACAACACAGAAATATGTAAAAAATAAAAAACAAGAAGCAGTCCGAGGGACGGCCATAGTCCTCTACCGGGTCTTGTGCAAAATTAACAATTCAGAAGCTGCACAGTTGTCGAAGGTTACTGTTTTGTCAACACAATAATTGCACAAATGTCAAACTGCTGTTAAATGTTTGTGTTTCGTCAACACAATAATTGCAAAAATTTCAAAGAAATAAAGTTGTTATTAGCCAGTTTGTTAATTCTGAAGTTACTGAAGAAACAGTTATCTTTGAATGTACCCATATGAAAGGTTGAATGTAGCCATGTGAATGATCATGCAAGGAATGTTGAATACCTTACCATGTTTAGCTGCAAAATATGTGTTCCTGTGTTCTGAAGGTATCGTGATCTTGACCTTTGAGCTACGGACCTGTGTCTTGCGCGCGACACGCCGTCTCATTATGGTGAACATTTGTGCCAAGTTATTTCAAAATCCTACGATGCAAGACACAGTTACAGCCTGGACAAGCCTATTTCTGACCTTTAACCTCCAAGTATGACCTTGACTTTTGAGCTATGGACCTGGGTCTTGCGCGTGATATGCCGTGTCATTATGGTAAACATTTGTTCCATGTAATTTCAAAATCCCACTATGCATGACAAAGTTACAGCCCGGACAAGCCTATTTCTGACATTTTACCTCCAAGTGTGACCTTGACCTTAGAGCTACGGACCTGGGTCTTGCGTGCGACACGCCGTCTCATTATGATGAATATTTGTACCAAGTTATTTCAAAATCCCACGATGCATGTCAAAGTTACAGCCCGGACAAGCATATTTCTGACCCTTAACCTCCAATTGTGACCTTGACCTTTAAGATACAGACCTGGGTCTTGCGCGCGACACGCCGTCTCAATATGGTGAACATTTGTACCAAGTTATTTCAAAATCCCACGATGCATGACAAAGTTACAGTCCGGACAATAACACAGACTGACGGTCAGACTGACTGACGGACGGACGGGGGGCAAACCTAAAGTCCCGGACCGGTAGGGGACTAAAAGAAAATCGATTTTGAGTGGGGGTGGGGGAGAGGTGGCGGTGGGGGTTGGGGGATGACGGCAACATATTTGTGTAAAAAGCTATGTAAGAATTGACCAAAACAACACAGAAATATGTAAAAAAAAATCGAGTTTTGAGTGAGAGTGGGGATGGGTGTGGGGTCGGGGAGAGGCGGGGGAGGGGGAGGGGGTTGGCAACATAATGTGTAAGAAGCTATGTACGAATTGACCAAAACAACACAGAAATATGTAAAAAAATAAAAATATTCGAGTTTCGAGTTGGGGAAGGGTTGTGGGGAAACATAACTAGCTCTGTATAAGAATAGACAAAAACAACAAATAATTAAAATTCGAGTTTTGAGTGGGGGTGGGGGAGAGGCGGGAGTGGGGGTGAGAGTGGGGAAGAGGTGGGGGTGGTGGAGAAAGGCAACATATATCTGTAAGAAGCTATGTAAGAATTGGTCAAAACATAGCAACATAACTATGTGTAAGAATTGACAACAACAACACAGAAATATGTAAAATAAATCAATAAAAAAAATTTCGAGTTTCGAGTGTGGGGGTGGAGGGTACGGGGGGAGAGGCAGGGGGCAACATATATGTGGAAGAAGCTATGTGTAAGAATTGTCCTAAACAACACAGAAATATGTAAAAAAAAAAAAACATGTGTAAGAGTTGACCAAAACGACACATTTTGAGTGGGGTGGGGTTGGGGGAGAGGCGGGGTGGGGGTGAGTGGCGGGAGGTCAACATATATGTGTACGAAGCTATGTAAAAATTGACCAAAACAACACAGAAATATGTAAAAAAAAATAAAAAAATTCCAGTTTCGAGTGGGGGGGAGGGGGGTTGGTGGGGTGGGGGGGGGGGCAACATAGCTATGGGGGGGGGGGGGGGGGGCAACATAGCTATTTGTAAGAACTGACAAAAACAACACATAAATGATTTCGAGAGTGTGTGTGTGGGGTTGGGGAGAAGCAGGGGGTGGGGGAGGGGCAACATATATGTGTAAGAAGATATGTGTAAGAATTGACCAAAACAACACAGACATATGTAACAAAAAATAAAAATGAAATAAAAATAATCCAGTTTCGACTGGGGGTGGGGGAGGGGAGACGGGGGTGGGGAATGGGGCAACATATAAATGTGTAAGAAGCTATGTGTTAGAATTGACTAAAACAACACAGAAATATGTAAAAAAAAGAGTAGAGTTTCAAGTGAAGGGGGGGGGGTGGGGGTGAGAGGCGGTTGATGTGGGGGTTGGGGGGGGGGGAGTGGGTAACATATGTGTGTAAGAATTGACTAAAACAACACAAAAATAGGTGTGAAGGGTTGTGGAGTGGCGTGGAGGAGGGAGCACATGCCTCAATATGGGTGAAGTATGAATAAGATGCATAATGCTGTAAGAAATCCCAAACCAAAATTATAGATATATACATGCTTACATGCAAACCAAGATCTGCCTTTATTGCACATTTTATGGGCCATCACAATTGGGGTTCCATGGGAGCCCAGAATTTGCAGAGGACAAAATTACTTACCCAACCCGTTACAACATACAATAAGGAAACCAATTCCCAAATTTAGTTCAGCTAGGACAAGAAATGTAAGAGATATAGACCTGTAAACACAGCTTACACGCAAAATTTGATGTGAAACAGACACATTTTAAGGGCTATCAGAATTTGGGTTCCATGGGAGCCTCCCTTACGATAATGCTATAAGGAAGCTAATGGAAAAATTCGGTTGTGCTAGGGTAAGAAATGTAAGAGATATATACTTGTAAAGCTTACACACAAAATTTGATTTGAAATGGGACACATTTTATGGGCTATCATAATTTGGATTCCATGGAAGCCCGTAGGTTACAGGAACCAAAATTGCTTACGCAGCCCTTAAGGTAATGCTATAAGGAAGCCCATGGCCAAATTTGGTTGTGCTAGGATAAGAAATGTAAGAGATATAGACAGCTTACACGCACACCTTGATGTGGGACGCCGACGCCGGGGTGATTACATAAGCGCTCTTATTCTTCGAATAGTCGAGCTTATAAAGTGTAGATCCAAGCGATGATTTAGAGCTTGTACTAGTCTTAGAATTAAGCCAAAGAAAGCAAATTTGAATCACAAACATATATGTCAGTTTAAAGTACAAACGTTAATAAAAACAAGCTCTACTTATGTAAATATTATAAATACTAATAAATAGCAATTTCATACGAGTGTTTATCTGGGAAAATGAGAACGGAATTTGATTACAATGGTTGAATTCCAGGCCTGACGTCAAACAGTTTGGGTCTTACAGCGTATCAGAATAAAAATCAAAATCATGTATATATGCATATTTTAACACTGTGTGATGTGCGAAGCGCCGACCGACCAGCCCCCACCCTCGTCCCATCCCACACCGCCACCCCACCCTTATTATGCCATCACTCCAACAAAAAATAATTTAAAAATAAACAATTATAAATGAAAATGCCCAGAACCCAGATACTTTAACATAAGCTATAGGGCTCCGCTGAGAAAGAAAAAAAAACAAGTTTATGTTCTGCTATGTTTACGTTCTGCTATCCCCCATCCCACCTTCGCCCCTCCCCCACCCCACACTCACCCAACCAAACAAACCAAAAATGCTTTTAAAAATAAATATTAACAAGAGGTCAATGACCTTGAAGCTCTACTGATTGATTTTGATTTCAGGAAGTAGTCGCTACAAACTTGTTTTTTGAAAAAAAAATTTTAGCCGTGGCGGCCATCTTGAATTTCCGGCCGACCTGAAATTTTGCTAGGATCAATTGGACATCAAGAGCAACATTCCTGTGAAGTTCATGAAAATCCGTCAAGTAGTTTCAGAGGAGAAGTCGCTACAAGTTTTCATTATATAACTCTATGTAAACAAAGATGGCCACTGGCAGCCATGTTTAATGTCGAATCAAAATAATGTTCGACTCGGATAACCATCATGTCATGCTGATCATTTTAGAAAAAGTCCCATATCAATATCACTTAATAGTTTTCAAGAAGTAGTCGCTACAAACTTATTTTTTAAAAATCTATTTTTAACTGTGGCAGCCATCTTGAATTTCTGGACGATCTGAAATTTTGCTAGGATCAATTAGACATTAAGAGCAATATTCCTGTAAAGCTTCATGAAAATCCGCCAAGTAGTTTCAGAGGGGTAGTCGCTACAAGTTTTTACTATATAACTCTATGTAAACAAAGATGGCCGCTGGCAGCCACGTTTAACGTCGAATCAAAACGATTTTTGATAAGGACCAACATCATGTCATGCTGATCATTTTAGAAAAAGTCCCATATTAATATCACTTATAGTTTTCAAGAAGTAGTCGCTATAAACTTGCATGAAAATCTATTTTTAGCCATGGCGGCCATCCTGAATTTCCGGCCGACCTGAAATTTTGCTAGGATCAATTAGACATCAAGAGCAACATTTTTGTGAAGTTTCATGAAAATCCGTCAAGTATTTTCAGAGGAGTAGTCGCTACAAGTTTTCATTATATAACTCTATGTAAACAAAGATGGCCACTGGCAGCCATGTTTAATGTCGAATCAAAATAATGTTCGACTCGGATAACCATCATGTCATGCTGATCATTTTAGAAAAAGTCCCATATCAATATCACTTATAGTTTTCAAGAAGTAGTCGCTACAAACTTATTTTTTAAAAATCTATTTTTAACTGTGGCAGCCATCTTGAATTTCTGGCCGATCTGAAATTTTGCTAGGATCAATTAGACATTAAGAGCAACATTCCTGTAAAGTTTCATGAACATCCGCCAAGTAGTTTTAGAGGAGTAGTCGCTACAAGTTTTTACTATATGACTCTATGTAAACAAAGATGGCCGCTGGCAGACACGTTTAACGTCGAATCAAAACAATTTTTGATAAGGACCAACATCATGGCATGCTGATCATTTTAGATAAAGTCCCATATCAATATCACTTATAGTTTTCAAGAAGTAATCGCTACAAACTTGTATTTTGAATATTTATTTTTAGCCGTGGCGGCCATCTTGAATTTCCGGCCGACCTGAAATTTTGCTAGGATCAATTAGACATCAAGAGCAACATTCCTGTGAAGTTTCATGAAAATCCGTCAAGTAGTTTCAGAGGAGTAGTCGCTACAAGTTTTCATTATATAACTCTATGTAAACAAAGATGGCCGCTGGCAGCCATGTTTAACGTCAAATCAAAACGATTTTCGACAAGGACCAACATCATGTCATGCTGATCATTTTAGAAAAAGTCCCATATCAATATCACTTATAGTTTTCAAGAAGTAGTCGCTACAAACTTGTATTTAAAAAATCTATTTTTAGCTTTGGCAGCCATCTTGGATTTCACATCAACATGAATTTTTGCTAGGATCAACTAGACTTCATGGGCAACATTTTTGTAAAGTTTTATGAATATCCATCCAGTAGTTTCAGAGGAGTAGTCGCTACAAATAAAAGTTAACGGACGGACATACGGACAGACGGACGGACGACGGACGCCGCACCACGGCATAAGCTCTGCTGATCTCTGATCAGTAGAGCTAAAAATAATAATAATAATAAATGAAAGTTCCAGATATTTTAACAAAAGATATAGCGCTCTGCTGAAAGGCAAAAACAGTACGTTACAAATGATCAGATAATATTTCGATTAAACACACACACACACACACACAAACGCGCATGCACGCACGCACGTACGCACGCACACACATCTGGTTATCATTTGTATACACACACTTGCACCCTCTTTTGCAATATATAAGTTCCCATCTAATCATAGTGAGCCCTTTTAACTAAACTTTAACTGTTTCATGGCATACGTATTTCATGTTTGGAATTATCTCAAGCACTTTCATAATGTTTTAATACAAAGCATAGCTCAATAAAAAAAATCGAAACAAATATAATCGCTTATTGAATAGTCTATACTGAAAGATGACAAGTGTGCATCAGCCCAGAAATATTCTGACAGGTAAATTAAATATGATTAATATCATTTAATCGTCAATTTCTTATATAGTGCAACTACACACTCTTTTTTTAAAAAATGTGTATACCTTTTCAAAACTGGTATTATAGATGCTGGTATCTTTTAGTTTTATATTAAAGGGACACACGTCAGTCTCAATTTGTTTTCAGAAACTCACGTTGTGCCTCTATTTTTCTACATAACTTGCATTTGTTCTTTCATTAATAATATAAATCATCAATTAATGTTAATAAAGCAACATGTTTTGCATATTAATAATTGATTATAATATTGCACCAGTAATATATTGAAACGTATTGAGGATACGACGAAAAAGTCAAAAATCAAACGTGTATTAAATTATTATATGCAACTTTGCTGAAAGTCAAAATGATATTGGATTAATAAATCGAGACGCTGATTTAATGCATGTTTTGCAATGGTGTACTTGTACTAAAATTGGATGATGTGACAAATTGGCTAACTTTGTTAAAAACAAAACTACTTTGAGTAAAATCGGATCAATTTTTTCCAATGTAAAGCGCACAATTGAAACGATTTATCAGTTTTACAGGGCGGACTCATCCGAATTCTACCTGCTGAAAATTCATAAGAAATGATGAAATATAATAAAACACAAAATATTGTTAACAGTAAGTCATTTAAACAATGTGGCCATACCTTGTTGTTCGTGGTTGTGTCGGTTGCCTTGGTACATGGATGTAAATATTTTGCTTTGGTTAGAATTCGTTTATTGTCCATTTCATAGATTTTCTTGATGGTAAATAGAGAAATTAATACAAATTTCAGCCCGTTTAATAGCGGCGGCCATATCTGTTGATGACATCATTATACATGACCGAATAGAAATAGTTTTTCTGTAACAAAAACAACCAAGAACATCCAAATTAAATAGAGGCTCCGAACGGGGTTCTTAATATTAAAGAAAAAATAAACTGGATTTCCGTATTTATATGCCAAAAATTGGTCATCTTTCCGACCAAATATTTATTAAACCACAATCTGGTCAAACTTTGGGCAAGGTTCAATTGAATAAAGTATGCTTGAGCAACAAATACATCGAATATCCTGAAGATCTGTTGTGTCCTCCTATTGCCTATTTCACCCCAAAATGCACCCACTCTCACTTCAAATCTGATAGGAAAACTTATAATTGTGGTCACATACTTTGGGTGGCCAATACTTTTCACAGGAAAGTGAAAGAAAGAAAATGACTAAAACGGTGTTTATAAAATGTCTATTCATGCACTTTAATAACATGTGGTAATTAAATCAAAAAAAAGGCTTGTGTTAGTATTAAAAGTTTAAAGTTGTGGGCTTTCTATAGTTTATGATAAGTTAAAGAAGAAGCAATATTCTCACTAATTTCATAAAATCTGGGACGAAAATCAATTAAAACAAATAATCAGTTTCACGGAATGGACTCATACTGAATATTCATCAATGGCATTTAAAATGCAATTACAAAACACAAGACAAAATTCTATATTGTTAACAGTAAGTCATTTAAACAATGTGTCCATACCTTGTTGTTCGAGAGTATTGTCAGTTGCCTTGATACCTGGGTGTAAATGTAAATATTTTGCTTTGATTAGAATGCGTTTATTTAGTCCGTTTTAGAGATTGCCTTTATGGTAAATGGAGAAATTATTACTAAGGGAGATAATTCGAGATAATCTCAAGTACCATGTTAACTACTGGCACACGCCAAACAAGAAATTGCAGCACAGCTGCTGGAAAAAATGTTGGACAATTCTGAATATAATATTAATATTTCAGGGGACAAGCTAGGGGAGAAGGAGAGTACAGCGAAGTGGGAAATTCACAATTATTTATATTGGTTTAATAAAACTGGATAAATGATTTATATATGTTGTCGCATTTTTATTTAAATATATGATATATCTAGGCCTGTTGTTAAATTTCAAATTAAAGTGTTTTTTTAATTTCAAGTTTTAATAATTTAATTTTGAGTGGTCATATTCAATATGCATATCATTATCGGAGAATTTAATATGAATGCCATTAACGGCTCATCAAAACATTATAGATTATTTAGAGCCGCCCCTGAGAGAGGGGAATGATATGTGTATAGGCCCATACCCTTACTCTTACCGAAGTTTCTTTATTTTCTACATGACATAATGTAAATTCTAATGCATTTTGAAAACATTTAATTGCTAAATCTTGTGATAATGACCCCGTGAGAGGCCCTTAAAATCTGACAAGCATAGGCTAACATTGATTGTCGAATTTTAGGTGTGTGATGGTTTTGGGTGAGATGATAGCCTCTGGTTCGCCCTTGTTATTTGGGGATAAGCCAATTCAATCTGTAAGGTATGAATTGAATGTTGTTTAATGACTCATCAACACATTATTCGATATTCGAGAGAGGAGATCACACACAGGAATCTGGAACCTAACATACTATGACGAATATATTCTTATATATAGTTCTTTAAACTAACGTGTTTGGAGGATAGACTCCAATATACAAAACCTCCCAATTTACGTCCCCTTCCGACGGACGAGGTCTTGCTGAAGAACACAAAGACGAAACTCAGTGGCGATGGTGAGGCTTTACCCCGGGTTCAGCGGATTTCAAGTTCAGCGGTTTTCTATAGGGCCACGCCAGCCCCTTTATAAATTATGAAGCGGTATTTAAAATATTCCTTTAAACATTTTAATGAAATTGAGACCAGACGCTCGTTTGCGCTCGCAATCATCTTGTGTGTGTTTGAATGACGGGGACTACAACTGTAAATAATAAAACCTTTTGTGAGATACACTCATCTTGTTAAATTGTTGTTATACACCTCGCTGCGCTCGGCATTATTTTGGCGTTTACAGCACCATTTCACCATGTTTACCACACTGTCATAAAATTGTTATAACATATAATTGTAAGCGATTTGGGACTCCGCTTCTTGAAGCTTGTGGCAGTATTTGATCTATGATTTTTTTTAATGTTCGGGGTCTCGCTTCGTGCAAATTGAAAATGTCAACTAGGGTCAGCTACGAAATTGAAGAACAGGACGAATCATGGCCTGTGGGCTTCGCTTCGCGAAGCTTACCAAAATATTATTGTGTTATTTAATGTTCGGGGCTTCGCTTCGGGCGAAGCTCAATACTTTGTAATTATTATTTTTTCACGAATTACGTTAGTTTACTCCGGAGTACATGTACAGTAACATAGCTAGGCCCAAATGACAGCATAGGTTGGGGGCGTGGAGGCATGATCCTCCAGACTTTTTATTTCATTTTAGAATGCATTAATTAGGTAAGTAAACTGTCACAGATGTGTATCTGAAAATACCCACATCCCCTTCCCCATTGCCAGACTGGCAAACATTGTAGACCAAAGCAATTAGCACATGTTCACGCACATGACCGTTGACGTCATATTTACAATATCGCATGACGTCATGTTTAACATATCGCATGACGTCATGTTTAACGTCAGTCGCTGATGCACCAGTTACCCCTACTCAAGTCTTGACGTCACACGCTGTTTCTCACAAGAAAAAAGTAAGAAATTTACATTTATACGCTTATTGATGCAAGTCTGAATCCGCGTACCATACGCCGTTCTGAAAAATATGAAGCAGGCCGGAAGATGTAAACTCCGGACATGAAGAACGCGGTCGACATAATGTCGTAAATATGAAGCTTAGTGATAATATACATGTGTGTTGTTTAATTTCGGGGCTTTGCGCGAAGCTCTGTGGCTCGTTTATCGAGCTTTGCTCGTCTGTATTGTTTTCACGACTTTCGCGAAAGTTTACTTTGTGGATTTTTTTTGACTTTTTAAGGTAATCGCCGCCATAACCAAAAAAAGTGATTACTAGTGGACAAATTCGATATTGGCGAGAACTGTCCAAAAAACATAACTGACCATGAGATCAACGATTCTGGTATGATTTGTTTCTATAACGTTCTATAACTTTCTTAACAATGGAAGGATTTTGACAAACAAAAGCGTAATATGAATTTTAGGCACTGCCTAAGACCGAGCAGAGCTCTTAAAATTAACACCCACATGATATATCGGATCGCATATAAAATTTAACTTGTAAACCAAATATTTTACTCTTAATAATTATTCTATATTGTTGTGATAAAATACTAACCTATCTTATGTTTCTTTTCAATCAACATATGAGTAAATTAATTGACTATTCATAATTTCGATCATCAAAATCAGCTGACCAAGCAATGGCCTAGGCATTTGACACACCTCTAAATTGTGGTAGGTGGTAAACTCAAACTCGATCTTTATCATAGTTTGTTTGTTTGTATGGTGTTTTACATCATTTTCAACACATGTAAGGTTATATACTAGTATCACGGTCGATTTTTTTTGTGTTGGAGGCATCCACACACTTTTCCTGGGTAGAACCAGTACTGTAAACCTCCCGTCATCCGTAAGAATCGACACTTCCTCACTTACAAATCGAGCTCCCAGTGTAATTCGAACCCAGCGATGAGAGGTGAAGGTTTAGAATGCAACGTCGTTAACCATTCGACTACGGAGACGCTTCGTCTTTATCATAGATGTTCAACCAAGTTTATTGTAAAGGTTAAGGTATTTACGGTGTGATTTTTTTTAAAACCAAATTTTGAAAATTATCTTATTTTTACTCTTTCAACTCAAGAGGCACCTTTCCTGGGTTTATATTGTTTTCCAGAGAGAATTATTTTGTATCACACATATCTTTTTGGCAGCTACTACAAACAGTGTCACTGAACATTTTCAATTCAGTTCTTCTTTCTAGACAAATTTCGCATTTAGAAAAAACGTACGACATCTGTTCTATTTCAAAGGCAAGTATAGCCCCCATAGCAAGGTTGAATTTTTCATCTTTCTGTAATGGTGCAGCTTCTGGCATGTCATTTATTTGATATGTTTTGATAATATACCTTTTTTCCCGTTTATTTCTCATTTCCCTTTTCTTTGATTCTGACTGTGTTTCGTTTTCAAGAGGTTTTGATTCCTAGTTTCCTACATAAAGATTGGATGGCATTGGTTATATTAGAGTTGGAATTTGAGTCCTTATTTGGTTCAGTATATGGTGTACTAATATAATTTTCTGAATTATGTTTGCTCTTGTTGCCATGCGTGTTTTCGGTGGGTGATATTCGCTTTTTACTTTTACTACTATCAGCATCATTAGAACTTGAAACTGTTTATTGTTCAAAAGTAAGTCAATGGTTGTACATGACAATTCTCCTTCATTGGTTGAAAAAGAATACATGTGATATTGCTCTGCACCAAACTCATGTTACATTGATGTTGTAGCCTAAAATGGTAGACACAGTTTCAATCTCACAAGCTGTGGCCCACCCTTGACCATTTATCATTTCCCTCTCGTATTAAAGTTTGGTCATGTCAGGACTGTGGTAAATTTGGACTAACTCCTCCATGCCAAACCTGTTATCAGCAATATTATAAAATTATTGCCTTTCAGTGAGGTCGATATGTGTATATATTACATATTTGTCTGTGATTTGTATAGAAAATACTGGGAAGAGAAAAGCTATATCAACTCGTTTGTTCTACTGGGAAATATCTCTCTGGTGTAAAAAGGCATTAATCATTAGAAATATTAATAAAGTCATTTTAAATTATGTAATATATAGTTTAATAACCAGTGTATTGAGATATTGAAAATATCTCCCGAGGTAGAGAAATGGCCCCTATATAAAAACTCGTTCTCCGCACTCGTTCTTATATCGGGGCCATTTCTCTACCTCGGGAGATATTTCCCGTATCTCAAAAACACTGGTTATTAAACTATATTTATCGACCTGATATCGTCTCGGTCGATAATACTTTTCTCAGGTCGATAAATGCAACACATATCGACCGAACCTAAAAGGCAACAATTATTTATTATTAAATCAAATTATTCATGGAATTTTGAAATTTTTGAATTTTGAAATTTTGAATTTTTGGAATTCTGAAATTTTGAAATTTTGAAATGTTGAATTTGAAAATTTTGAAATTTTGAATCTTTGAAAATTTTTGAAATTTTGAAAATTTTGAAATTTTTTGGAATTTTGAATTTGATTTTTTTTTTTGAAATTTTGAAATTTTGTAATTTTGAAATTTTGAAAATTTGGAATTTTGGAATTTTGGAATTTTTGAATTTTGAAATTTTGGAATTTTGAAATTTTTGGAATTTTTGGAATTTTAAAATTTTTGAAATTTTGAAATTTTGAATTTGGAAATTTTGAATTTTGAATATTTGAATTTTTGAATTTTTGAATTAGTTTAATTTTGACAACCAATAACAAATAATAAAACAACTTCTAATGATAAGCATATCGCTTCATTCGTAACTACTTGCGACGGGATTAGCCGAACTAGTACGAATACTCCAAACTACGAAAAGAGACAATCGTCCAAGTGAAACAGACTGATCCCCTGATGATTTGAGGAAAAAATCCGAAATTGCCGAACACAATTTCATCAATGGCGGCGCTTCCGGTGCGACACAGTTTTTTTGCCCAGCCACCCGTACGATTTCAACATTTGCACATGTGTTACCATTAGCCGATCATCGTCGGCCGGCTGCGCCGGCCGAGCTCTGCTCGGTATTACGTTACATCGGATACATGCTGTTCTCGGCTGTAAGTATCTTGTGATATGTTTTAAAAATTATTCAAACACGTGTAGGATGTCAATATGTCCACAATGTGTCGATGTGTCTGCGGGCATACTGGACCACACTTAAGTATCGAATGTCCGCAACGAGAGAAATGTCCGCGACACATGTTGGTGCGTCTCAAATTATTCTTTGATATCGATCAGTAAAGGTCGAACGGTATATACGATAACCTTATTTCTTCTTAGCATAGTGTATACAACATGCAGCATGTGTTTCGACATGTCACTTTCAGTTATGTGCAGTTATATATGCATTTATTTTCCTCAGTATTGTAAGCCCTGTGTCTCACTAATTTATTTGTTTTACTTACTTAAATGACCTTTTTCAGGTGGAACTGTGAAATGAAACAACAACGTATTGTTCTGTATACTGATTTATTAGCTCATGGTTATATCATTCGACTACTAAGCATTTCTAGTCTATTCAAAGAAACAGTTATTCTATAAGTATGCAATGCGGTCCTGACACATCAAAATCACATTTATAATACATAAAAGCAAAAGAACGGTAACACATACACGCTATTTCAGTTCTAAAAGTATGTCTGAAGGTGTTCATAACATGGAATATGTACAAGTGTCAGCAATAATACAAAGTTCAACATTATACAGGATGTCAGGATAGTGATTTACCTACGCCACTTTGTTACACAAGAAATACATACATCCCTGATCCCATTTAACATATACAAAATAAACAAAATAAACAAGAACAATTACATTTAAACTGAAATACTATTCCTTTATTTAGAGAAGATTAGGAACGTATCATTGTACTTGCTGCAGTTGTAATGAAATAAATTGAACTGAAACTGCACTGACCGGACAATTACAAAATGGCGGCCTCCATGAAAGTTTTGTCAGGAATGTGCAATGCAAATAATTAAAAATTGTGAATTAAAAACAGAATAAGAATGCTTATGGACATTATATGATGATAAATGAATCATACGAGAATTGATCTGAACTGATGATTACAATAAATAACATACATTTACTGTGATAATTACCTCCAAATATGGACAAACAGTGCGCGCTAAATAAACACAACCAGACTGAACGAACATCTCAACACAAGGTAATATTTGGCTACGCCATAAGCATTAACATCCTTTTAATAGTCAGGCTATTTGAGGCATATTTGATTTAGACAAAAATGTCTGGCCATGACACTTACACTATGTAAACAGCATGCAGCATATGTCTCGGCATCTCACTCGCAGTTATATACAGCTAAATATGCATCGAAATTTTTCAACATGTAAATATAATGCAGCATATGCTTCGACATCTCACTCGCAGTTATATATAGATAAATATGCATCGAAATCTCTCATCATGTAAATAGCATGCATCATGCTGTTCGACATCTCACTCGCAGTTATATACAGCTAAATATGCATCGAAATGTCTCAACATGTAAATAGCATGTAGTATGTTGATCGACATCTCACTCGCAGTTATATACAGATATATATGCATCGATATCTCTCATCATGTTAATAACATGCATCATGCTGTTCGACATCTCACTCGCAGTTATATACAGCTAAATATGCATCGAAATGTCTCAACATGTAAATAGCATGTAGTATGTTGATCGACATATCACTCGCAGTCATACACAGCGCCTAGTGTCTCAATAGTTCAATAAACTCTCAAGTGTGATGACTAAAACTCTTTTTTTATCGACAGTGATTTATCTGCGATAACCAATCCCTATTTCTACTCTATCGACAACTTCTTGTACTTCAATAGTGACTTATCTACGTCAACCATATATATTTAGCTAAACATATAATTATGTCAATTGTGCTGTGCCTATAACAACCAGCTGTTCTTCAACGGTGATTTATAAATGCAAGCGTACGTACTTTAATAGTGACTTATAAAAATCATATGCACTTCAATAGCGATTTATATACAACCGTATGTACTTCAATATAGTGATTTATATACAAACATATGTACCTCAATATATTGGCGATTTATATACATTACGCAACGCAGTACCCAGCTACATTTCAGTCGTATTTCACTTGTTTCTTCTTTTATAATTAATGAGTAGCAAGATGGCGACAGCTAGGCTATTTTTTTCAAATCACGGAAGGATTTATTTTTGAAAACGTGTGTTTATGATTCAAAATGGGAGCTTAAGTGATATCTTTGGTTGTTCTATAACATAATAGTTCATAATCGTTCATTTGGTGTTCTCAATCTGGCTAAAAATGACCTGCTTAGTGCTCTTTTGAAAAGTGAAAATTTCTAGGACTTGTTTACAAAGATGGCGACCAACTTTTCACAGGTTGAAAACACCGGGACGGGAGATTTTGATTTTATTAGTAAACAGAAGAGGCGCAACACCAGCAATACCAGCGGTAATTTTCTTTCTCCTGTACAATTAGAAACATTTGATAATGCTTCCGCGAACACAAAATTGTCTATGATATTTGATAAAATATTAAATCTCAAGATCGAACAAGCCAGTACACAAGAACTTGTTTCCGTTTCAAATGACTACTTAAAATTGGCCTGCAGCAAAATCAACAGTATAGCTATTATTATGAACAAACAATCAACTGTTCTCAAAACATTAGCGTACAAATTCATTAATATTGTGGCACGTGGGAGAAGGAACAATTTGATATTTCGTGGTTTTAAGGAGTCCCGTTGGGAGAACTGCACGGACGTGTCGTTTGGCTTCTAACACAATGCAGCTTGACACGAACAATTTAGTTATTTCACGTGCACACAGACTGGGCCCCTTCAAAATAGGACATTTCAACTTCATAAACTCGAATGATGTTGAGTTGATCCTTTCTAACGACAAAACGTTAAAAAGTTGCCCTGGCTACTCTATCGACCGCGATGTTCCACGGGAGATAGCCGACGCACGGAAGCGCTTGTGGCCTTTATATAAAGACACTAAGAAGGATAACCCCCGATCGTCTATCCGTATTGTTTATCCGGCCAAACGTGTGTGCAATAGGCAGGTAATACAGGAAGAATTTCCTGACTGGAACACAATCATGCAACAAAGCAGATTGGTAGATTTTCCTGTACTTAACGAAGGCGATAATGTACCATTATTATCTCTCGACTACAGCCAAGCACAACTCTGAACAACCGCTACTCTGTTCATGAATACACCCCTGTTAGCCCTACTGCTCATAGTTTTTCCCCCGTGATCGTGAGTGATAACTGAATATCCCAGGAGGCCGTCCAGGTAGAGTGTGAATCAGCCCGTGACCAGCACATATCAAACGAGTCCATCCTCGATTTATCATGTGGAAACTGTGAGCTCAAAATTGCAAACAACACTGTGTGTGATAATCGTATTTCGTCTGCTGCTGGAAAGCATAATGACTCAATATATCGGTCTATATTCCCAGCATCATCGGATAAGGTTAATCCCCCCCCCCCCCCCCCCAAGTCACCCAGACCCGAACATGGCTCGCATATTACCCGAGACGCATCTAGCCATAACGCTCGTCATAGTCGGGACCAGTCGTCGTTATCAATGCAAAGAGTCAGTCTCGTAACAGGCGGGATAATAGTTCGGCCTATGTATCTCGCAATCGATCACTGAGTTCACGCTCAAGCGTGCATGAAGGAACAATAAATGACACTGGTTAACATGCACAGGAGAGGGTGCATTTGAAATTTGCCTTTTTAAATGTACAAATAAAAGTTTCAAAATATTGTAATAATGTTCAGAAATTATTTCATTGTTTGAAGAAAATGATGTTGTTATGTTTACTGAAACATGGTCAAATGATTTACAGGAGTTTAATGTTAATAACTGTGAATGTTTTGCGTTACACAGATTAGTCATATAAATGCAAATGTGATTCAGGTGGTATAATTATATATGTTCGAAATACTTTTGTAAACGAAAAATCGTTATTCTTTCAAAGTGAAGATGATATTTTGTGGCTGAGACTAGATGGTCAATTATTTTCGTTAACACGGGCCTGCCATTTCAAAAACTGTCAAAAACATGATGAGCTCCCTTTTCAAATATCAACAACATGTCCAGAATACAGTTACAGCCAAACATTAACAGGAAATTGCACTTAAAAAAGGTTTTAAAGAAAAAAAAGATTAGCACTCTTTAATACAGAACTTCTTTCGACTGCACCAGGAAAGCACATCCGGCTGATTTAGTGGAATTAAACCTTACATTTTATCAGTACCCAATTATTAACAAAAATACCAACACGTGTACCCAAAACGCGACTGCGTGTGGTCAGCTGATGGCAACTAAGTGGTGTGTACACCACAGTCCACCAATCAATTAGTCCAAATCGCCCACGGCGTCTTATGTAATTCGAGTTCTGTATATGATAAACAGGAAATTGATATTTCACTTGCTTTTTATAGTGTTTTTAAAGTTGACTGCTTTTAATGTGGTAGTGTTACATTTTCGGCCACTATTTTACATTTTCGGTCACTTTTATATTGCAGTTGGAGTGTTTCTTTAAATCTCGTCATTAAAACACATAGGTATAAAAAATTATGGATGAATCCTTGTACATACTTATCTGTGAATGAAGTCATTAGGTTTGTGGTTTAACACATTTAAAATGCAATAATACCAGGATTCAACAATTAAATTACAAGAGACTATGAATATCCAGCATATTCATTTTTTATATACACCGCCGTATAGAAAATAAGATAATACATGTTAATCTTTATTATGCAAGATCGACCTGATATGACCGGAAAAACTTAAAAGTATTTATGTATGTATGATTCTTTTAATAGCATGCATGTACGTGCATATGAATATTAATGACATATGTATCAGTTTCAAAATTTAATCTTAAAAATTGGTATTTTTATACTCTGAGAAATATTTTTACTTCACTATTCATCATCAAAAAAACTGACCAATCAGTGACCAGAAATAAGACATAACCAATACATTCTGTTTTGGGATAAACTCGGTCTTCATCCTTGATGTTCAACTAAGTTTCCTGTTAAAATGAAGGTATCTACAGCGTGATTCTTTTAAAACCCTGCATATTTCTTGCACATTCATGCAAATTGATTCAATATATGTATCTTTTAAAAATCAATATCTTGAAAATTATCGTCTTTTTACTCTGTCAACGATTATTACTTTACTTTAGAACCTAAGGATAAAAACCGAGTAACACAAATGTTATCACCTACTGAAAATAAAATCAAGTCTCAACATCTCTTTAATGCAAAATTATGAATTGAACCTAAGGATAAAAACCGAGAAACACAAATTGTATGGCCTACTGAAAATAAGGTGAAATCTCAACATCTGGGTAATGGAAAAGTATGAATAAGATACAACAGAATGTAATATGTTGTATACACATTGTAATTTTCTTTTTTTCAATCGCTTTTGAACATTGTCGATTTTGAAATTTTCGCTTCGCGCGCTCAAATTCAGCATTTCCAAAAATCTCAGGCTTTTTCGTAATTGTATTATGGTAGCCCTGTTAAACAAAATGATTTGTTTGTTGGTCTTTGTTATGTTATGCCCGAGGGGAGAGGTAGATTTAATACTATTGAACAGAATCTTTTTGATAGATTAACCGATTCTGTTGCGTTTATTCATAATGATACAAATGGTCTTTGTAACATTTTATTGGCGGGGCCTTTAATAGTCGCACCTCTGATAAGCCAGATTTTGTAATGTTTGACTCAAGCGAATCTTTCGAAATTCTGCCAGATGAATATTCCATAGATAGTTTTAGTCAGAGATATTCCCAAGATAAAGGCCATATAAATAACAATGGTACTGCCTCTTTAGATTTCTGTAAACAGACTGATTTACGAAAATAAACGGGCGTATCGGTAAAGACGCGGGTATAGGTAAATATACGTTTGTGGGACACAGAGGACGTAGTCTTGTTGATTATGTTGTTGTATCGGAATCTATAATATTTCACAACTTTTGATGTTCATGATCCCAATACTTTATCCGACCATTTTTTTTATTGAATGTTCTTTTGAATACATCATTAGTAATGAACATGCAGTTTTGAATGGTAATATTGTTGATGAAGTTGATCATAGGTATATATTGCAAATATATATGGAATAGTGAGCATAGATGTGAATATGGTGATGCTTGAACTGCGATGTATTTGTTGAGAAATTAAATAATTTAACTCAAACTACAGGTTCATGTGTTGACATGAATGGTATTGAATCTAGTTTACAGGAATTTTCCAATATAATGAATAGTGTTACAAACCCATTATTTAAAAAAACACTTAGTCACAATAATGGTACAGATACAAGTAAGCGTAAACAAAATAATGACTGGTTTAATGAAAGTTGAGAAGACCTGAGAACTATTTTTCATTTTCATTTAAATTGTTATAGACAATGTCAGTCAGACGAAACAGAGTTTTACTTGTTAAATCACGCTCTGTATAACCTATGTTAAAAAGATGTAAAAGAGATTATAATATAATGAACAAACAAAATAATTGGAAACATACAGGCATAAAAATGCGAAACTACATTGGAAAATGTTAAGAGAGGCTTCGCATGTAAAATGTCCAAATATATCGTTGTCTGCTTTTGATCAATATTTTAAATCTGTCAATAATCCTGATGATCCTTTTTGCCAACCCGATGAAGATGTTTTGTGTTTTAATGAACGTTTGTTTAAATGGCGAGTTCCAAGTTATGTTCAGTGAACTTGATGTAGTTATAAGTAATGAGGAAATATTAAAAGCTATTAGACAGCTCAAACATGGTAAAAGTCCTGGTCAAGATGTTCTTTCAAATGAATACCTTGTACATGGTGCTCACCAATTATTACCGTATTTATACACATTATTTAACACTATATTGAACATATATATATATTTCCTGAGTCTTGGTCAGAAGGATATATCATCCCATTACAGAAGAATGGTTCTATTAATGACACAGATAAGTATAGAGGAATTACATTATTAAGTACGTTGGGTAAACTATTTACGAGACTATTAAATACTCGTTTAAGCTATTGGGCTGAAAATTATAATGTATATATTGAAGCACATGCAGGCTTTCGCAGTGGTATGAGTACAACTGACAACATATTTGTTCTTCGTTGACTTATTACACATATGATAAATAGTGGCAAGAAGTTGTAATGTAGTTTTATTGATTTTAGCAAAGCTTTTGATTATATAGATAGAAACAGTATGTGGTATAAATTAATACAATTGGGTGTAAGAGGTAAAATGTTCAATGTAGTTAAAAGTATGTATCATAGTATTAAGTCACGAGTCAAATACAATAATACGTTAAGCAACGAGTTTTCATGTTTGCTCGGAGTGCGTCAAGGAAAATATTTATCTCCTTTTCTTTTCTCAATATTCTTAAATGATATTGAGGAATATTTCATTTTAAATAAATTTGACGGTATCGAGGTATACATGACAAATCTATTTATCTTGCTATATGCTGATGATATTGTTATTTTCGCTGAAAGCGCCGAAGGTCTTCAAAAAGGTCTTGATATTCTATCTGATTACTGCGAGAGATGAAAGTTAAAAGTGAATATTATAAAAACTAAAATAATTGTTTTCAGAAAAGCTGGATTGTTACCACGTAATTTAAATTTTCTTTTCAATGGTGTACAAATTTAAATTGTGAATTCACTTACTTACCTTGGAATTGTTTTTACCCTAGGCGGTTCTTTCAGTGAAACGCAATTAACGTTAGCGGGTAAAGCACAAAAAGCAATATTCAAACTGAATAAGTATCTTCTAAACTTTACAGACATTTCTATATCGCATATACTTGAACTATACGATAAGCTTATATTGCCCATTTTAAATTATTCTTGTGAAGTGTGGGGTTACCACAGTGCAAACAATATTGAAAGAATACATACACTTTATTGAAAGTAAAACGTACAACGCAAAATGACTTTGTGTATGGTATTCTGGGCAGCTTTAGCCTTATCAATAACAGATTTTATAGAATTATTAAATATTGGTTATAGATTTTAACAGCATGAGAAAACACGTATTGCAAGTTATTTATAATGTTCTAAAAACAGATGCTGATATTTACCCAAACAAAGTATCATGGGTAAACCCTAGCTCGCGATTTATTATCGTCAATGGGTTTTATACTACGTGTTGCTACAACACCAGAGTGTCGGAGATGTGAGTCTTTTTCTTAGGTATAAATTAAACAACGACGTCGGATGATTAATAAAATACAGTCTTGGCATGAACGTTTAGAAAGTTCATCGAGAGCAATATGTTTTAAAGAAATTGTTATTTTTGATTTTCAATTATTTCTTAAGTGCATAAACATACCCAAAATTTTAGAATATCGATGACCAGGTTAATTGTCTCTATCCAATAGCCTCGCTATAGAGACTGGGTAGGTGGCACAGACATAGAAGTATACCATTAGCAGATAGAATATGTATAATTTGCAACAAACTTGAAGAGGAGTTTCAGTTCATTTTAGATTGCGGTCTGTTTAAAGGACATCCGAAAAAAATTATATTAAAAAATATTTTGGAATCGACCGAGGCATGTTCAAATTAAAAGAACCTTTTTACAGCAAAAATAAAGAAGATTAAAAATTTAAGTGTGTATGATTTGAGTGTAATTGTAATTCCATGTCTCATTTTCTCCTTCTCAATTGTAATGTTTTGTGTTATTTTAATATTGTAATATTTTATTTCACATAGTCATGTATATTTGAGCTTCTGTGGGTTTTGTCGCGCTTGAAAATGCAAATAGAGCATTTTTGGTTGTATTTGAAACGCATGTGTATGTGCTTAATATGTTCATGACATGGATATGATTAAGAATAATACATCAACCATAACATTGATAATATATATAATGTTTACTCACCTTCTCCGTAAAATTTTAAATGGAATTCTGACATGTTCATGTGTTTTTGTTTCTATTTTTGTTTTTCTGTTTTGTGTTCTCTAAAAAGAAGTAAACAGTATAACTGTGTTTATTTTCCATCTGATATTTGTGTAATACATGTATGTACGGATCTTGCTTCGTCTGTTAAAATGTAATATGTAAATATTGTATGATCGCATGGGCCTGTGGCGTACTGATTTGAAATAAATTGCTTCTCTATATAACCCTGGACCTCTAAGCAGCTTCAAAACCGTCATGTGTACTTTGCGATATTCAAAGGATTTTTTACATTCGATACATGCAGCAGATTTCACAAATATGTGCTACCATGCTTTTGAGAGTGCTATGACATGTCATACGTCCTACACCTTTACAACTTCTCATGTATGTGGGTTGATGAGCTAGGAACATACTTGTTTACACACCTGACACGTCTAGCGTTTAGTAAGCGGCGAAGTAAAATCATATCCATGTATTGTTTTGAGATTCCCTCTCTGTGTGAATCACTTTTACCTACTATACAGGTAAACGGGATTTCAGGTAGTATGTATTAACAATGTGCCTTATTGAGACTCTCTCGACGAGTGAATGCCTTACCACATACTGTACACATATACGGTTTCTCTCTCAGTATGTTTAAGCATGTGTCTGATTGAAACTTTGTTCGAAGTCTGAATTTCTTGTTACATACAGTTACACATAAATGGCTTCTTTCCTGTGTGTATTCAACATGTGACTATTGAGATTTCTAGCTGTTGTGAATGATTTATCACATTCTGTACATGTATACGGCTTCTCTCCAGTGTTGTATTAGCATATGACTACTTAGACTTCCTAGATGCGCTGAATGATTTATCACATACTGTACATGTATGCAGCTTCTCGCCGGTGCGTATTAGCATGTGACTATTTAGTCTTCCAAGATGTTTTGAATGATTTATCACATACTGTACATGTACGGAGCTCTCGACAGTATAGTATTATCATGTGACTATGAAGATTTCCTAGTTGTGTGAATGATTTTTCACATTCTCTGCAAGTATGGTGTTTCTCTCCAGTGTGTATTAACTTATGCCTATTGAGATTTACTAGATGTGTACATGATTTATCACATTCTATACATGTATGCGGTTTCTCGCTAGTGTGTATTATCTTGTGCCTATTGAGACTTCCTATTTGAGTGGAATGAATTATCAGTGTGTATTAACATGTGCTTATTGAGGTGATGTTTAAGTGTGAATGACTTGTTACATACAGTACACGTAAACGGCTTCTCCCCAGTGTGAATTACACATGTGCTGATTGAGATGTCCTATTTCTGTGAACGAGTTATACACGTATGCGGCTCTTCGCAGTGTGATTTAACATTGTGTTGATTGAGATTTCCTTTTTGTGTGAATGATTTATCACAATCTTGTACATGTATGCGGCTTCGCGGGCAGTGGGTATTAACATGTGTCTATTGAGGGTAACAATGTCATTTTCGGCATCGACGCGAACGTGCGAATATCATTAGAATAGTTTATCTACAACCATACACACTTCAATAGTTATTGTATCAACGACAACCATCGGATTTCAATTGTGATCAATCTATGACAACCACTGAACCATATGGACTTGTAATGGTAATTTACAAAAAAGTATTGACAATGTTTACGTTCAGATGTTATTTATTTACAACAAAGTGTGTAAATTCTATGACAACCATACACCTGAATATTGTTTTACCGACTACATTTCCAAGAATATAGTTGTAGCATGGTCGGCGACATTTCCCTTGATGAATGCAAAGCATTAATCGTTAACTATGGTTACTAAAGGGGTCCTGGCTTACCGCTCTACTCGTACAAGACTACCAGATAGAGGAATTTGAGTACGGACGCTCACTCTGACGTCGACAGTGTTACTAAGAACACTATGCCTACAAAAAAATATAGAGTCTGTCTCAGCCGCGCGGTGTTATTTAAACATCCATATACTATATATTATACATAATAATGTAGTTATTTAAAAGTTATTTAAACACATTTCGGTGTTTAAATAAGCCAAGCTCGCTGAAACCAGACTCTATCTACTACATTATATATTATGGACATAAACTATTAAACAATGACAGGTAATCGTGGTATCATACGGCGACATCCACAACATTCTTCGCTCTACCCCTTGTCGTTATTGAATACTCCGACACTGTATATCCCGTATTAGGGCACTGCCGTAGTGTGTTTTGCGATATGGAAAGTGTTACACATACACTCATTGTACAACTATGAGACATATAAACAACCATTTGGAGAACCGAAACGCCTAATGACGATCTTTCAAATCGTAACTAAAATAATATTACAATGATTGTGTCTCAGGCGAAGAGAACATAACATAAGGCAAATTTCATTCTACCTATGTTACGTATTAATGTATGTTTCAACTCTGATTTATCTGAAATAGACAGGGTCACATTAATAACTTTAAGAACTTAAAATCAGTTTATTTGCAGTATGATGCCAGTTTTATATTATGTATAGTCGTTTCTCGTCGTATGCTTGAAGCATATGCTGCTTAAGACTATTTTGCACCGACATTCGTACACTTAAAGCCGATGTTCACTTGTATGACTATCTCACCTGGACATTTTAGTTAAATTCTATACTGTTTGTAAGCGATTCGCTTCTATGGTACTTCTGATTAGTCTTCTAGGTGAACCAGTACTTAGCAATGCCGATAAAGTGTCTTGCTCAGGGACACAACACATATGGTAATAGGTGGGGATCCGATATCGTACAGAAGAAGATCATGTATTTTTTACTTATTCAAAGTTACCCCACTTGCATAACTAAAGTCACAAAGTTAAATAACGCGTTTACCACCTCGAGCGTTTAACAATGCCTGGGCACCTCGCTCGAGTGGTCACACGTGATATTAACTTTCGTGACTTAGGTTATGAGTGGGTAACTTTGAATAAGTACTAAAACATGAATGTTCTGTACGATATTGATGAAATTTGCAAATGGAATAAAATAAGGTTGAAGAGGTAGAGAGAGCTAGGCAGAGAGAGTGTTGTTGTAGTTTTATGGCATCATAATAAATTTCATCAGCAAAAACCATGTGCGTTTTCAAATGTACTGAGTTGTTTTTATACGAGTTACATATTATGATTACGGCCTCCAAGCAGCCTCAAACCAGTCATGTATAATTTCCAATGAAACGATCATTCCAAGCATGGTTCAGATTCGAATACACGTAAGCAGTATTTCTCCGAGAATGTACTACCATCCGTTTTGAAAGCGTATCAATGCTAAGCCACACGTCTTTCAATTGGAAAAACTCTCGCCGGTTTGAATACGCATCTGGTGTTGATGTGCTGGCAACTACTTGTTTACAAACCCGGACACGTCTAGCTTTTAGTATGCGGCAGGTATTTAAAAGTGATAGTGTATTGATACTCCCCTCTCTGTGTCAATGACTTTCACCTGGTGTACACGTAGACGGCTTTTCAGACAGAATGTATGACTATGTGCTTACTGAGACTTCTCATAAGTGAACGTCTTGTGTGTTTTAACACGTGACTGTAGGAAATGTATTTGCGAGTTTGATTCTTGTTACATTTCGCTGACAGGTAAATGGTTTCGACTCCTGATGGTGTATTAACATGTGATTATTCAGGCGTTACTAGGTTGTGTGTGAATGATTTATCACATACGTACATGGTATGCGGCTTCTCTCCCTGTGTGTATTAACATGTGGTTTTCAGATTTATTAGATGTTGCTTGAATGGATTTATCACATACTATACATGTTATGCGGCTTCTCTCAAGTGAGTCCATATTAACATGTGAATATTGAGGCTGTATTTATGTGCTAAATGACTTGTTACATACAGTACATAGTGAACGGCTTCTCTCGCCAGTGTGTAATAACTTGTGAGTACTATTGAGATTTCCTAGTTG